>JAKWJC010000374.1:26347657-26603434 GCA_027704865.1 Solanum neorickii | reverse complement strand
ATATCCCTATCTGGTGGCATACCAGGAAGATCTGCAGGAACACATCCAAAACTCACGGACTACCGAAACCGACTCAATCGAAGGTACTTGGGTAGTGTCATCCTTGAGATGGGCCAAGAAAGCTAAACAACCCCTTTACTAACCATTTTCTTAGCACGAAGAAAGGATGATACGCACCGGATTGGAGGTGTAGTCACCCTCCCACGCTAACGGTCTGTCCCCAGGCTGGGCTAACGTCACTGTTTTAGCATTACAATCCAAGATCGCAAATTGCGGAGAACCCTAGTCATACCCAGAATTACCATCAAGTCAACCATTTCTAAAATAACCAAATCTACATAAGTGTTGCTCCCCACAAAGTTCACCAGACAAGACCTATATACCTTTTCAACTACCACAGACTCACCCACCGGAGTAGAAAACACGAATGGCATATCAAGTAATTCACAATGTAAATTTAGACCATTAGCAAATGAGGAAGATACATAAGAAAATGTGGATCCAGGATCAAACAATACAGAAGCCCTGCAATCACAAACCAGATTACCTGTGATGACAGCATCAGATGTCTCCGCCTCCGATCTCCCAGGGAAAGCATAACAATGGGCCCTTTCATTTGTTTGTCTGTTGCCCCTACCATGTTGTGATGTAGTGGCTCCAGTTTGCCCATCACCCCGGCCGTTTTGGTGACCACCATTACCTCGACCACCGCGTCCTCCAGAATGACGGACTCTACCATGACCACCTCTACCTCTAGCTATTGGGGGTCTATAACTCTGTTTGGGACAATTCCTCCAAATATGTCCCGTCTCCCCACATCCATAACACTCTCTAGAGTCAAGCATAGGTCTCTCAGAGAAGTGTTGACCGGTCTGAGGTGGACCCCCAACTACAGTCTGTAGTGAAGACTGAATGGGTCGAACTGAGTAACCTCCGGAACCCTGTCCTCTAGAGTAAGAACCATTAAACTCACCTCCCTTTCGAAACCTCTTTGATGTTGAGGCCATGGTGAATTCATCTGGCTTCACTCCTTCCACCTTTACCACGAAATCTACCACTTCTTGGAAGGATTTTGCCGTAGCCGCTACCTGTAAGGCTGAAATCCGCAACTCTGACCTCAACCCCTTCACAAAACGACGAATCCGCTCTTGTGGACTGAAACAAAGTTGGGTGGCATATCTGGATAGTGCACGAAACTTAGCCTCATATGCATTGACCGACATCCTACCTTGCTCTAGGCTCAAGAACTCATCCCTTTTCATATCCCTCAAAGTCCGGGGAATATACTTCTCCATAAACAAGCTAGAGAATGAGGCCCAAGTCATAGGTGTTGCCTCTGTCGGTTGACACTCAACATGTGACCGCCACCACATTTTGGCGTTCCCTTGAAACTGATAACTCACAAACTCAACACCAAACCGTTCTACTATACCCATCTTGTGTAGTAGCTCATGACAGTCAACCAGAAAATCGTAAGCATCCTCAGATTCAGCACCCTTGAAGACTGGAGGTTTCAATTTCAAGAACTTACTGAAAAGTTCATGCTGATCACTTGTCATTATAGGCCCTGTAGTCAGACGAGGAAATGTGCCTATTTCCAATGGAACATCCATGCGGGGAGCCATAGTAGACGCACGTTGTACCTCCGGACCCTGAGGTGCTGGTGCAGAAAACACTGGAGGTGCTTGACCTTGATCTGATAACCCACTAAGATAAGCAAGAACCTGATTGATCATGTCTGGGGTAGGTTGGGGAGGCAATTCCTCATTTTGCACTTGTTCATTTTCCTCATTCTCCCCTTCTCTTATTACCTCCTCAGTCGGTGGAGGAGTCACTGCCCTAGTATCAGATGGGCTAGGTGCTCGCCCTCTTCCCCTAGAGGACGTCCTCCCACGACCTCTACCACGGCCTCTTGCCGCTGCTCTTCCTCGAGCTACAGCCCCAGTGGCTGGCTCAGACGCACCCTGTCCCGCCGGTGCTGGTGTTGGTGTTGGCGTAGTCGTTGCTCTAGTTCTAACCATCTGCGAAAGAGAGTGAAGATGGTCAGAACCAATTTGTATCACTAGATACCAATTGGATTCAAGTAGTAGCACGAAAGAAAGAATGAAGAATGGAATTTTCCTAAAGTCTTATAGCCTCTCAAAGAAAAGTAAAGGCGTCCCCCTACCGTTCCTTAAGACTCTACTAGACTCGTTCTTGTGTGATGAGACCAACGAACCTAATGCTCTGATACCAAGTTTGTCACGACCCAAATCGGATCGCAACTGGCACCCACACTTACCCTCCTATGTGAGCGAACCAATCCATCTAAACCTTAACATTTCAATATAATATCAACAGAAAGTAATGCGGAAGACTTAACTCATTAATAAAAACCAATTCAATAACTTCTAAAATCCAACATCTATTATTCCCCAAAATCTGGAAGTCATCACCACAAGAACATCTACGATCAAATAACTAAACTAAGAGTATTCTAAAAGCTAAAAATACATAAGAAGCTAGTCCATGCCGGAAGTTCAAGGCATCAAGACTTGAAGAAGAAGATCCAGTCCAAGCTAGAAGCATTAGCTCACCCTGAATTTCCGATGTAGTAAGACTGGTTTGAATTACTGTTGAGTCGAAGACGACGGCACGTTTGCTGCACCCCACAAATAAACAAGAAGAAAACATAAAAGTAGGGGTCAGTACAAAACACGGGTACTGAGTAGATATCAACGGCCAACTCTAAATAGAAAACAGTATATACCAAGTAATATCATAAAATCAACTATGATACTCAACATGTAGCAACAACAAGTACTATATCATTAACAATTACCATCAAGTTCACACATGAGGACTCAAGCCTCAGTACCATACTCATTTGGGAATTATGTTCATTAGGTTGAGTATATTAACATCTTTCAAGATTCATTATCTTTATTTCTCTTGTGGCGGTACGTGACACTCCGCTCCTCATATTCATTAATCCTCTTGTGTCGGTACGTGACACTCCGATCCCCTACTACTATGTGTTGGAAAGTGACACTCCGATCCCCTAAATCTACGTGTCGGTTCGTGACACCCGATCCCCTAAATCTACGTGTCGGTTCGTGACACCCGATCCCCTAAATCTACGTGTCGGTTCGTGACACCCGATCCCCTAAATCTACGTGTCGGTTCGTGACACCCGATCCCCTAAATCTACGTGTCGGTTCGTGACACCCGATCCCCTAAATCTACGTGTCGGTTCGTGACACCTGATCCCCTAAATCTACGTGTCGATTCGTGACACCCGATCCCCTAAATCTACGTGTCGGTTCGTGACACCCGATCCCCTAATTCTACGTGTCGGTTCGTGACACCCAATCCCCTAATCTCATTCTATCAATTCATCAAGCCTTCTCTTATACCAAGGCATCATCAATCTCATCACTTTAGTTCATCAAGCCTTCTTTTATACCAAGGCATCGTCAATCTCATTACTTTAGTTCATCAAGCCTTCTTTCATACCAAGGCATCATCATTAACAAGAGATTAGGTTTTTATCAAGATTTGGGATTCAATAGCTTCATCATGCTTATTTCATCACAATCATATAATCACATTCATGCATGCATACAATTAAGCACATAGAAGGGTTTACAATACTACCCAATACATATCATTCTCTATTAAGAGTTTACTATGAAAGCATAAAACCATAACCTACCTCCATCGAAGATTAGTGATCAAGCAAGCAATTTCCCAAGCTTTGTTTCTTTCTATTTTCTTTATTCAAACCCTCTTTCTTTTACCCTAATTAGTATATAATTAAGAATAAAGATGGCAATAATAACCCACTAATTAACTTAAGGTTACCTCTTTTAACCCCCAAGTAATTAGACTTATTAACGTTAACCCTCTAACTTTATAATTAAAGTAGGAATAGTCAAAAACGTCCCTTCAAACGTATAAAGAAATCCGACCCGGACTGGGATTGCGCAGCCTGCGATGGCCCGTCGCGCCTGCGACGGTCCGTCCTGCTGCCCCGTCACAGACTTCAGAGACTCTATTTCTCTGAAGGGTCTGTGACGGTCCGTCACACCTGTGACGGTCCGTCCTGCCATTCCGTTACGAAGTTCAGAGAGTCGATTTTCAGTAGCCAATCTCAGATTTTCTAAGTGTTTTGAAACGAGACCCTGCGACGGTCCGTCGTGCCCATGACGGTCCGTCGTGGGGTCCGTCGCTTCTGCCAGTTTTTCCAGAATTGAAGTCTGCTACTCAAAACGACTAAACAGGTCGTTACATAGTGGGACCCACTTTTTAAATCAATTTATATTACATTATTACCTTTATTTTTTGCACTAAAATAAATGCAAAACAGAAAAAAATGATTTAAAATGTGTTAAATGAAAAAAAAAAAAATTAATCAGGGAGCATAATAAAAATTAATAAATAAAATGGATTAACAAATCAAATAAAATTAAAGTAACTAAGAGTCTCACTGAATTTTAAAATAAATTATTGTAACATTTTAAGAATCAAATATTGAAGAGAAATAGTACGTATTTTTCGTGTTCAAAATTTACATACATTTCTGATACGAATATTTTGATAATAGAATATTTTAAATTTTAATATTGATATATTTAATTAATCATAGTAAATTATTTACTAAATACTATTGTTCTTTTGTCTGAACTAAAAAGTTACGAACTGAAACACATGAAAATAAATACATTAATTAGAAAAGTAGATAACTTTCGGTAGATTAATATTTTAGAAAGAGATACCAAAATAGCAAATGTCTATAAGAAATTTTAAAAATTACGAACAAAATTTTGAATGAGGTAAAAATATCAGGGCAAGAAAATTAACACATGTATTGATCTATGTATCAAAATATCATATTAATTTAACATTTAATTCTAAATACATTTTAAAAAAAATGCATTTATGATCTATTGCAATTTTTTCCCTAAACTGATAAAAAAAAAAAATACTTATTTCTATAGGTTATTATGCATGAAAAAGGAGAATCAAAAACACATATTGTACCAATGATAAAATAATTATGTTCATCAAGATAAATTATACTTATATATAACTTCATAAGAGAGTGTATGTGTAAGTGATAAATAAAAAGTATTAGTCTCTCTGTTTCAATTTGTTTGTTTTATTTTGATTTGACAAATGAAGTTTAAAAAATTAAGAAAGATTTTTGAATCTTGTAGTTTCAAATTAAAAATATGTAAAATATATTAAATGTCTTTTAATTTTGTGATCTTAAATATATTATGTGGAGTTCGAACTAAGAAAAGAATAGAAACATTACTTTTTTTAACAAATTATAAAGAAAAATATGGCAGATTAATTGAAATGAATAGGATAAATTTCAAGATGATAATACATAATGATTCATGATTTTTATATAAGATATAATTCAATTTACAACCAAATTAGCTTACAATCCTAATATATTTGTATCATCATAGTAAAAAATAAATAATTAAATATAGACTTGAGTGTTTACAACTTAAAAAACAATATACCCATTAAACTTGAAAATATTTGTTGGTTAATTTAATTTAATATTTTTTTATTCAGCACTCGATAATTATATTGGAGTTCGAGTAATTTTAATGTACAACAAATAAGGCCCAATTGGATATAGTGCTCCTTACTAAGAATTTTTTTTATATTCAAAACTCAAAATTAAGATATTTAATTAAGAAAGGAGCAACATCATCCAATTCATGATGCACCATATTCTCTGATAATTATTTTAATATTTTTTACAAAGATTGATATTTATTAAATTTGATAAGAATATTATAGAAATACCTTTTAATATTTGTTAAATAATGATGGATAATTGAATATATTGGGTCCATATTACGGGCCTTAAGAATCTAATTTGTGAAAGAAATATATTAAGAATAGTATATTTTTAGGTGATATTTTATAAGAAAAACAAATGAGAAGTTAATAGTAGTGAAATTTATGAGAATCTGATACGATTGAAGTGATTTTTTTTAAAAAAAGTCTAATTTTGATGATATATAATAAAATATCTAAAACTAAAATTGTCTAATTTTTATAAAATAATCGACTGAACTGTACTATTCGCACTCTTTCATTTTACCAAACTTAGGCATTAAGAAATACGTCAATGATGTCAGTTCCATTAATTCTAGTTACGAAGATCTAGTGTTATGCATGAGTTCATTATTGTAATGACCTGTTAAGTCGTTTTGAGCAGTAGGACTATTTTGACTCTTCTCATAGAATTTTTAACGGAGGTTTTGAATTATCCAATAACTATGTGTATTTAATTGATGAATATATATATATATATATATATATATATATAGTTAATGGGATAAATCTGTAAATTTTTAAATATCTTATACCTTTTGACTCATATTTATCTAATATATGTAGATTTTATATAAAATTATTTTAGAAAAAAAATTAAAGAAAGAAAAGAAACCTAGCAGTATTTCTTGACATTCACGTGGATCAGGAAAGCAAAAGATATTATCTGGTGACTGGTAAGCTCCAAAAGAATTTCTCCTTTTTTTTATCTTCTGTGCATAATCAATTAATATTATATTATTTGATGGAGGAGAAAATTTATTTGCTGGCAAATTATGTATAATGTATTGTTCAACATATATATATACGGCAGTTAAAGTTGACGTTTTGGAGTAGTAAACTATGTATGAACAATTATAAGGTTCTGGGTATAATCTTGACTTAGGGGTCACATTTTGGCATGGAGAATTTATGACGACTTAATATCTGTTTTCATTGTTTAGAAACTATTTATATAATTTGCTAAATTTTAGAATATTTCTCATCGCTATCATATTATGTTACAAGTTTTGACATAGTAAATTAAGTAATTAATTATAGGTATATTATATTACGTGAACAACATTAATATTATGTATTTGGAGGATTTAAAATTTAATTTCAGACTTGAGATTTAAGAAATTGGTTATATATATTTAGATGAGTTTTTAAGTAGAAGGTGAATGCAAAATAAAATTTTGTACATATATGGGATTCCATGTATTTTCTATTTGTTTATTACTATTAATGTTGTTTTTCTTTTTGTCGTGGTTAAGGCTACAAGTTCAGTAAATAGTGGTTTAAAATTCTGGAAACTTCTTATGGTTATTACTTTATTGTTGTAGTTTTAATATAGGTAATCAAACTTTGGTTATTTATTTGTATTATATGTATATATTATTAAAATTATGATATTTTGTTAAATTGAGATTTAACTCTAGGATTGAAATTTTAGAAAAATATGAAATTCGACATACTAAATGGTATCAAGATTTGGAACTTGATGACAAATCTATGTTTTATAGTGTATATATTATTTGTTTAGTTTTTATGAGCTTAGATTCAAGTTCCGGGTGATCTTTGAGGTTCAGGGTGGAGGTACAGAATTATAGATGGTCTATGAACTCGTTTACTTATGAATAATTCATATGTGATAGATGGTGAACTTCTTGAAGCTTCATAACGGGAAAGGAAAAATCTTAGAGGATTCATGACGCATGTCCGATATTCGAGGTATGTTAACACTTTCTAGACTCCGTTGAAGGACGTTTTCCTAATTAATGATTAAAACCACAATAGATAATAGGTAAGGTCAAAAGACGAGGGTCTCGTATCAATAGTGTGACAGGCATTTGTACGAGTATCAGTGATATAAAGGGAAATTTTATTCCTATAGAATGCGGACTGAAACTCAAGAATGTCAAAGCGTATGGGCATTAGCCAATGTATTATTGACTTGAATTCTGTGTGATTGTGCTTTCTTTATTGCACCCATATAGTTGTGATAATTGAGGTGGTAATGTATTATGCTGATATTGATTGTTTGAGATGCATCATCATCCCCTTTGTTGAAATAATATTGTGTATATGCATTGACATGAGATTGAGTAAGTTGGGCACGTGGAGATCGTTCGTGCTGGGGATGGTGAGAATTTAAGATTATAATTTGAGCACGTGGTGCCGAAATTGTTTGATTTTATGATAGTGCATTGAGATCGTCCGCACATACACGAGGAGATTGCCCGTGTCGGTATATGAACCTCGCAAGTCCTCCATGGGTCATGAACTCTCGATGTATTTCCGAGTAGTATCATGTATATACAGTTGAGAGAGTATTGGGTATTCTGAGGCCTACCATTTCATGATTTCATATTGCATTGCATCTCATGACATCCTTCATTCTTGATGATTATTTGTTTATTTGGTGGTCGAAAAGAAATTGATATTTGATTACCTCTATTTGGTGAAACTCGACTGTAAGTTTAATATAGACTTGTATAATTAAGGAATTAATTTTTCTTATATAAATTCTCGTCACCACTTCTTCGTAGTCGGTCAATGAAATATACTGGATACACATGATTTCGTACTCATACTACACTTTTTGCACTCTTTTTTGGTGCAGATTGGATTTCAATTTTTGGCATGTTCTTGCAGCTTCAAATATGAGTTTGGATTAGCTTGGAATTGTAGTGCGCTACTTGGGATCTTCTGCGGCCCACACCTTTGAGCTACCTGTATTTATTAGGTTATTTTGGTATTCTAATAGGATATTTCTTATGTTTAGATTTTCATATTAGTTTGGACTTGTATCCTATTGTAGAAGTGTACTTATGACACTAAATCTCGGGGGTGGTATTTTATTTTTTCGCATTTACTTTTTTAATACTAGTATGTTAGATATTAGCTTGCTACTTACCTTTTCACGTTTAAGTTGAATTGATAAACTTATTGGGTTGGCTTACCTATCGGTTGAAAACATAGAATAGGTGCCACCACAACTTGTGATTTTTTTGGGTCATGACAAATATTTATCTGCAAATCTGTTTTAAGTGTTATTAAATAAATAATATTAGATTAATTCATTAAGTATAAAACATATACTTGATAAATATTAATAATATTGATAAATTATAAGTTGTATTGATAAATGATTTACACGCTAAAATAAAGTATATGTAATATATTTGTATTATATTAGATCATCTTTTTGTTGGTGCAAATTTAATGTGAAGATGTACATTAAGATGTCTATGATTAAGTTTCATCATTGACCGTTAATTTTTTTGCTCAAACTGGTTACAAAATATAAACAAATATTACCGACATTCAAAATAATAAAGTTATAACTAAAGAGTATGAATTTGAATTAAAAAGTTATAGCTAAAACGCATCTAAAAATTTCAAAAACTCATATACTAATTAAACTAAAGTTATTTTTCCAAAATAGGATGAAGTAGAGACGAATGACATAATTTTGTAAAAAATATTTATAGTAGAACAAAATAAATAAAATCTTTTAATTTTTTTTCTTAGCAAGTTGAAAAAATCTATATTCAACGTGTATATATAATTAGAGAATTAATTTTTGTTAAATCTATTGAAGCCAAATTAAGTTAATTTAAATGTGGGGTCCATTATTACATATGACACCAACACTATGTCATGAATCTTGATGAACACGTAGTATTTTTCCTTTGTCCTCAAGGAATAAAGAATTGTATGGTATGGTTGACTAAACCAAAACCTCAAGAATTCATATGAGATGTTCAACATTAGATGTTAATTGTGAGAGAAAATGGAAGAGGAAAATAAGGTAACTCTTCATGGAATGTGGGCTAGCCCATATGTAAAGAGGGTAGAACTAGCTCTCAAAGTAAAAGGAATACCTTATGAGTATGTGGAAGAAGATCTGATGAACAAAAGTGAATTGTTGCTCACATACAATCCCATTCACAAGAAAGTACCAATACTTGTTCATAATGGAAACCCAATATGTGAGTCCTCTGTAATTATTGAATACATTGATGAGACATGGAAGAATGAGTCACCACTCTTCCACAAGATCCATACCAAAGAGCTAAAGTTCGATTCTGGGCTTCATACATCCACCAGGTATTATTACTGTATTCAACACTTCTTCTTTCCTCTCAAATACACATTAAACAAACAAATCCATATACAATTTTTTTAGTTGACTTATATATATCTTAGTGATTATAATGAACCAGCATTACTATTGATACATCCATCTTTTGTATTCCCCTTTGTATTTTTATTCAATCATTATTGGATCCGCCAAATGATCAATATTGTTTTAATATCATTATATCAACACATCAAACTCAACACTACTATTTCAATATCATTATATAAACTTTTAAAATTTTTGAATCAACTTCTTTTATTCTAAACATTATCTTATTATTTTCATTATTTACCGTAAGATTTGCGTACAATTTATCTTCTCGAGACTTCACTCATATTACTTTGAGTATGTAAAATATCTATGAAGATTGACTTAAGGCTCCCAAACGTATTGAGACAAGCAATAACTTTATATAATAAAACATAACATGTACATTATATATAAAATTAAAAAAGTTATTCGAAATAGTCTAATTAACCTCATCGTCTCCAATATAAATTTTTGTTCAAGTCTTCCACAATTAAGAGTACTAACTTTAAGATGGAGGACAAACTGTCTTATTTTGCATAATTGAAGGAAAAATTGAACCTTTATAATTTTAATTTGGAGCAACTCCTGTTGGCTGTTAGAGAGAAGGCAATACAAATAGTTGTTCAGGGAATGAAGAAGTTATCTTGGTTATGTTCTAGGTTCAAACATGTCCTTACTGTTTCAAAAATGCTTTCAAGTAAAAAAAATAGATAAGAAATAGTGCATTAAAATATGATAAAACACATCTCATATATTTTTTCGATTGTCTAATTATTTGAGATATGGTTATATGTGCACGCAGGTGTATGATTGCATGTTGAAGGTGTTCAGAGGGAAAGAAGCATTAGATTTTACGCAAAATTGAGTGTGCTGGAAGATGAAATTAACAACTTCTCACTGGAGATAACAAGTAATATGAACAACATAGGTATGCTGGATATTATGATTGTTATTACATTAGGGGCATACAAAGTACAAGAGGAAGTATTTGGTTTCAAGTTATTGGAAGAAGAGAATACATCATTGTTATACTCATGGGTCACTACTCTAATTGAGTTGCCTATAGTTAAAGGAATCACTCCCCCTCATGACAAGGTGGTTTCATTTCTTCAATATCTCAAAAACAAGGTCTTCAAAGCTCCCCCTCATGCCAGTTAAGCTTTGTGTTTAATGTTTATGTCCATCTCAATTATCTTGTCATGTATTTTCTCTTTGTATAATAAGCCTTAAGGCCATTGAATTCCCAAGGTTACTTACATTTTTCATGACCAAGTTATTTTTTGATGTTTTATCAAATAGTTGGACTAAAATGTCTTTCCTCATTTATAGGCAAAAATCAGTTTTCTTATAATATAAACTTTTATTTTTATATTATTATAGTATTGTTTGCAACATCTTTTTTATTCTTCTCCTTTAAGATTTCTCCATGGTTCGACAGTTTTTAGTAGCGTATTTCTCGAACTAAGATGCTTTGGACTTGATCTCCGTAAAAGGATGTATGCTCTTCTTAAAGTATTTGATTATGAAGAACAATCCAACATACTTGATCTCTTAATAGATATCCTAAGAATTTGATCTCCGTAAAAGGATGTATGCTCTTCTTAAAGTATTTGATTATGAAGAACAATCCAACATACTTGATCTCTTAATAGATATCCTAAGAATTTACGGGATATTCGAAATGTCTTTTCGAGGAAGTATAATTAGACATACTCCACTTCTATATACTATGGGCGACCTCAATTATTTCAAGCCCCTAAAGATAAACTAAACTACTGATTACCTCATAATATCCCTGCAAAGTTACACAAGTATGGTGCACCTCTTATCTATTAATTAGAGAGAGAATCAAGACTCACAAGTTTGATTAAGGAAATCATTTTTCTTTATATTTGTTTCGTGATTACAATTATTAATTTTCTAGCTGATAAACTTGTCTAACTCTTGTAAATTGACATCTAAATGTCCAAAATGGACTAATTCTTGTAAATTAACCCCTATATGTCCAAAATGGACACTGAAAGTTGTTAAACTGTATACCAATAAATTTGTCTATTTTTGTAAATTGGCCCCTAAATGTCCAAAATGAAATCTGAAAGTTGTCAAACTGTATACTGATAAATTTGTCTAATTATTGTAAATTGACCCCAAAATGTCCAAAATAGACTCTGAAAGTTTATTGATAAATTTGTCTAATTCTTGTAAATTGGCCCCTAAATGTCCAAATTGGACTCTGAAAGTTATCAAACTGTACATATTGCTACCTCAACTTCCTACGAAGGATTCCTTAAAGATATCACAAAAAAAAATCATTTGGAGTTGTATCACCAAAATATTCATTTTTGTGATTAAAAATGTACCAAGTCCTGCAATGGTATTCCTACACAACTCTTTTCTTAGGATGGACTCAGAGTGGTAGAACCTAGATGTCTTTGTATATTGCTCAAAATTAACATAAAGGTCATGTAAACCACTGACCCTTAATCAATAAAGTGTTGAGGACTTTATTTGACAACCATCATAGGATATATAGCTCAAATATCTTTTGCAGAAAGCTGAAAGGTGATCTGCACCAATCCGAATGATCTTCCTCTTGGGGCAGAGCAGCACCAGGGACTTCAACATAGTTGCTCACTCCTTTTGGTCTCCCCAAGGACTTCCATCGCTGCTTTTGACCTCTTTGGAGAACCTACAATGCTAGAGTAAGGATCAGTATCGGTCAATCAACCACCAGACTGAGTTGGACAAACCCTTGCAGGACATTACAGGGTCGGGTAGACCATTCACGAAAGCAGCAAGAAGCCAAGAACACAACAACCTGCAGCTTTGTGTTCTGCTCTCAATGATATTTGGAGTCACACTTTACTATATTTATCCAAACAAAGATGTCTTGTCCAGCTCCAGTCTGGATGGAAAAGTCAAACTGAATCACACAAGTAAAATCTCCTTTAGTCTGGTCTTCTACTCATTTCTTTTTTGGTTCTAAAGAAAACTAAGAAAAAAAGGGTTTGCCATAAAATTTCGACCATTCTAAAAAGAAGTGTATTCCTCTCCCTATCTGTCTTTTCCACTTCCCTCATTCGGAAACAGAAATTTCGCCTGGCTCTTTGCATGTTGGTGCTCCTCAGTCCTCACTAACCTATAAGCTTTTGCTACAAAGACTACCTATTGCAGATAACATCTCTCGACTCACAAGATGGAGATAAGTGATAAGGGATTTTAACCTAAAGACCTCGTGTCACAAGGATCTATTAAGCAAGTTCCAGAAAAATGACTTGACGGGGGCACAGAATTACCATGGAACATGGCTCTTCGACGAGTTACATCAGCCACAGAAGAAAGTAGTGGATTCCCAAGTGTCCCTTCTTAGCAGACAATACCTACAATAATACATAAAATATCAAACATATTTGTTCGTAGCATTTGCAAATGTGGTGAAATCCAATTCTATACGAAAATTTCCAACTCTGAAGTTTGATGTACTAGCACTCAAATAACTACAACAAACCTAGTGAAGTGGGTTCTGGGAGGGTAAAATATACGTAGACCTTACCACTACCTTGTGTGGAGGTAGAAAGGTTGTATCCAGAAGACTCTTGGCTTAAATGCAGCAATTCTAGAAACAAAGAAGAAAATATAGACAATTACAAGCAACAGCAACAACAACAAAAAAAATTGTGCAATAACCGCAACATAATAAACAACATACTAGGATAGATTATTGAAAACAATGATACATAATGATGGATAAAAAAAACAAGAACTACAGTACCAACCACCCTAGGCAAGACACACTACACTACATATTAACACACCTTCCTATCTAATTCATGTCCTTGGTAATCTGTTCTAGCAGTCAAACATATAAATTTTAGCCAATGGATAATACCCAGCAGATCCCCATATTTTAGCTTCTAATTCTGCAAGAACAAGAAATTATTAGAGAAAGACTTCAAAAGCTTTGCAATTGGGTTGTCCATCTAACATCCATGTCAATCTTAGGCCAGCAGGTATCACAGAGCTAGCTGTTGAGCCTTCTTATAAACAAGAATCATAAAGGTGCAAAGTACGAATGATCTAGGTTCATTTTTTTTAATTACCGAGAAATCTGCCTGTGACCTGCCCTTTGGACCAATCACACACTTCTAAACTCGGTGGATGATGGGCCCGCCCCTCTACCCTTCTCTACTTAAATGCTGGGCTTCGCTCTTGTGACCTAAGCCACAAATCCTCCACCTTTTGCCATTCGAGCTAAGTCTTGGGGGCAGGAAAGATCTAGGTTCATTTCCCCCCTGCTATAAGATCTTTCAAAACCAATAGGAGGTGGACCAGTCTAGGTGGAGAGTACAGCAACAATAATAGGCTTAACAAGCATTTCTTTGCAGCCTGAGAACTGCTACTATAGCACCATTCGACCCTCCCTCAGCTGATTCATTTGTTTTGGAAGTGTTAGGAATAGTACTCCTATAAAGAAATTAGTGCTCTAAACCTATTAACGAATTTATATACATAATCTAATGCAGAGGGGCATAAAGAAAAAGGCATTAACAGATGTATCGTAGAAAAAGAAAAAAACAAAGAATTAGCATCAAAACAAAAGCACAACCTTTGGACAAATGTCAAAAGAAGACGGAGAGGGACATCCAAGATGCAAAATGATAGCTATGCTTGATTTCGAAAGAGATGCATACAGAAACCGATTAGGAAATTGCATTTAAAAATTTCACAAACTACAACAATGATGCATCATTGTAGATGATGTTAATCTTCAGGTACTGACAAACTGGGTAACTTGTCCTTGACAAGACAAGATGGAGGGGTGGATTCATAACTGCTGTCATATTGTTCATGAGTCATAAAACAACAACCAGGAAAGTCAAAAGGACAAGAATTTCCAACTCTGGTCTTCATATTATTGTAAAAGATAAAAGAAAGTGAAAATGCACTTGCTTTGTCTTCAAATTCTTTTTCATAAATTTATACCTATGGACGGTCTCATACAAAGTTTTTTATGTTCCAGGTCCAGACCTCTTATTGCACAGAACAGCTCGTCAGAGTTAGCACCAGGCAGTAAAATATTTACAGCAAGATGTAAAAACTTATATATATTACCAACATAAAGTAACAGCAAGAAATAAAATTGATAAAATAAAGATAGAAAATCCTTTCGAAAAAATAATTACTGTAATAGACAATAATGACTATAGCTATAAAGAAATTGACATAGAAGAAGATTTAGAAAATATTACATTAGGAATAAAATGGTTAGAAAGAGTTAAACCATATAATATAGAAAATGAACAATTAACAATAACCTGTCAAAATAAGAAAATAATCATTAAAAGAACAAAATGAATAATGAAAATATTTATACTTGCAAAAATTATTGTAGAAGGATATCACAACAGATATTATATCCCTATGATAGATACAGGAGCAGAAGCAAATATATGTAAATATAATTGTTTACCAGAAGATAAATGGGAAAAAATTAAAAACACCGATGGTAGTAACAGGATTTAATAAAGAAGGAATATATAATCTATCATTGATCTCTGAATATTTCTAGATCATCATATAAGTCTATGTCAAAATTATTATCACAAAAATCATCTTGTATAACTAATTCAGCCCAACCTTGAGTTGTTACTTCTATTACCTCATATGTCAATAATATATCATAAATTATTCTTTTTATATCTGTATTAAGACCTTTTAATATTTTAGAGTATTACTATTTTGCAATTAACATCATCATCTAATAAATAGGAGTTCATTTTAATCATATTTTCGCTAAAATTTATACATTATTTATTAGTAATTCTTCAAATGAATCTATTTTTTCTTTAGTTTCTTCTAGTTTTAGGTGATAAAATCCTTATTTACAGTCAAATTTACTAAAATAGTTGTATCCTTGTATTTGTCTTATTTTTAGTATTTTGTTTGGTATTGGGTAATTGTATGTTTTAGTTTTCCTGACATCATGCAGTTTAAAGAAGATACATTTATGTCTTTCAGTCATAAAACGTAAGGCTTAACAATCTATTACTATCGACGTTGCTGTAAGTTAATTTGTCAGCCTCATGCTATTTTCATTTGCATCTGCTACCTAATTAACAAGACTAGCATGTTAAAATAACTTGAACAACATCCCCAGAGGCTCTGGAAGTGAACAGACCTTCTGTATCAAGTAAAAGTCAAATTTAAGTTTGCAATATTGTTCAGGGCCATTATGCTTTAGTTATTAAATAAGCAGAGTCCTCATATCACATACCAGAAGATCTCTAAGGAGCTTGATGCAGTAGCCTTTTCCAATTCAATTAGTTGACAGACATGTTTGACTACTTTTCCATTTTCTTTCATTTCGATGGCAAGCATGGAGGATTCCATGTCATCCAAAATGTGGGTCGTCTGTTTGCACTCAACATGTTTATCCAGAAAATAAGAGCATTGCCAATTCAATTGGACCATAAATCATCCCTCACCAATAATCTCTGCAAGAGCACAAACCTTCTTTAAAAGAATGAAACCTACTTCTGTCTCTAACCACAATCTCTAATCCATAGACTTCAGATATCAACTTCATAAAACTATGACAATCTTTGCACACCCTCAAATTCTTTACAATTCGTATGGTGCTTCCCTTACATAACCTTGTCATACCAAAAGCAACAGCAAGTTTCTCGCTGTGCTTAGACACAGTATCTTCCTTTTCTTCCTCTTCTATATCATGCAAAACACTGCCTACCTCTGGAATATAACCACCTTTTACTTTAAGTTTTAACATTATCTCACTTAGCTTATTATAAGCTTCTTCAGTAATCTCATTTCGTTTATCACCTGCTACAAAATTGTACATGACCTTGTCTATTTCAATCGTGCTCCAACCTGGTATTTTCTTCAAATTTTTCTCAGTCATTGATCTCCTCACCATGGCAACATCCTTCCATTTCCCTGCAAATGCATAAATGTTGGACAGCAAAACATGGTCACCAGAATTGTCTGGATCCAGCTCAGAGAGTCTTTCCTTGACTTGCTCAGCCATTTCAATGTCACCAAAAAAACTGCAAGCCCCAAGAAGTGTTCGCCAGATAACTGCATTGGGTGGAACTGGCATTTGAACCACAAAATCATATGCCTTATGAAGCTGACCAGCCCTACCATACAAATCAACCATACAACCATAATGCTCAATAGTTGGCTCAATGTCATAAATTTCTGTCATTTTACTGAATAGCTCATGACCTTGTTCAACTAAACCAGCATGACTACATGCATTAAGTACTGAAATAAAAGTGACCCCATCAGGTCTGGTCCCAGATTCTTCCATCTCATGAAAATATTTTATCACCTCTTCACCATATCCTTGCATTGCAAACCCTGCGATCATAGAAGTCCAAGAAACGATGGTTTTCTTCCCAAGCATTCTCTCAAAGACAAGACGAGCCATCAACACATTTCCACACCTGGAGTAGGTATCCAAGAGTGCATTGTTCACAGAAGTTATCCAAACCAACCCCACTTTCTCTATATATGCATGTAATACCATCCCAAACTTAAACGCCCCAGCTTGAGCACACGCAGATACAGCACCCGTCAAGCTCACTTCATTGGGCTTACTTTCACTCCCAACCAACTCCCTGAATACCCGAATCGCCTCATCAAAGCAACCATTATGAGAAAATCCAACAATCATAGTACTCCAAGAAATATCATCGCTACTTGGCATCTGCAAGAACAACTCCTCTGCACGTTCAAGCTCCCCTGCTTTAGTATACCCTGCCAGCATCACATTCCAAGTAGTCAAATTCCTAAACGGCATTAAACCAAACACTTTATCTGCACCACTTACATCACTCCCTCGAAGATACGCTGTAAGTATTGCATTCCACGCCACAACATTTGGTTGAGGTATTTGAACAAACACCTTCCAAGCAAACTCAACAAACCCACATTCCTCATACATACTAATAATTGTAGTCCCAACAAAGAGATGGGTGTCAAGCCCACGAGTCATAGCTTGACAATGCAGCTGAAACCCAGTTGTTAAACACCGTAAATTAGCCGCTGCTTTGAGTACAAAAGCAAAGGAGAAACTATCAGGAGGAGAATATGACTGTCGCAGCATGTAAATGAATGTGCTGACTGAATTCTTGGGTGAGTCTGACTCGGATTTACCTCGAATGAGGGTGTCGTACATGAACACATCTGAGTTTGGATAGTGTATGAGCAGACGGCGAGCGTAATCAATAGCATCAGAAATTTGCAGGGCACCAAGTATTAGGAGTTTTCCGGCGATTAGTGGGTTGGTCTCAAGGCCGGATTTTTGTAAACGAAGGCGTGGATTTGGTTGAGGTTTCCAAGTGTTTTGCAGTAGCTTAACAAAGAAAGACACCTTTTCTGCCCTGCTCATTTTTTCAACATTTCAAAATTTAAGAGCCAAAAGAATACCAAAAGAGATTTTCTCCTTAATACTCACTGCGTTTAAAAAAAGATATTTAGTTTAATTGGAACGTAATTTAATAAAATAAAGAATTTTTTAATTTTATGACTCAAAATTAAAGTTATGTTAAATATACTAAAATATCCTTTAATTTTATAATTGTAAGAATGTCAGATGGAAAGTTAAAATTAAACGATTGTAAAAAAAGGAAAGAGGTCATTCTTTTTTAAACAGTTGAAAAAAATAATAATATCATTCTTTTTGAAATGAAGGGAGTATTATGATTTCTTATCTTTATAAAAAAAAATATGTGTCTAGTTTTAAACTTAAGAATAAAAACAATATAAAGAAGAATTTTTTTTAAAATTATATAATATAATAGAGAAAGTTATGGAGATGAAAGATTACAATAATAATAGTCACGAGGTTATCTTCATAATAGATGAAAGTAATAGAGATAATTACTCATAATAATTTTTTAGTGTAGTGGACATTCATATCATTGTAAAGGTGGAGGTTACCTTCATAATGAAGGAAAGTAATGGAAATAATCAGTCATACTAACTTCTTAGTGTAGTGGACATCCATACCATAATATTTCATAACACTCTCCCCTTGGATGTTGTCATTTTGGTACATTACTTCATCTAAATTCAGTGTCAGAGGTTAACCCACTATGCGGCAGTCAAGTCCAACTCTTGATTCAGCCTGTTCGCAGCATATTCTGCATAATGTTCAATATTGTTTCTGTTTTGCTTTAGAATAATTTTTGATGCTTAATAATGAAATGCACACAAGAACTACAGGTAAACCCAACCTTTATATTAATAACCAAAACAATAGAAGGGATCTCACTCGTTAGGATAACATTTTTATCCTAACTTCAACTTCAACTTGAGGCACAATCACAAGTTGGTTTCTGCCTTTGACACCATTCAAAAGCCTAACGTTTTTCTCTAAGTGTCTAGTGAAATTCAAGACTTAATTCTTTTCTGTTTGACTCTCTCATTTCGTTCAACACTAAAACTGCACATTTATAGACCATGTGGCAGCCTTGTGTTTTATATTGCATAGCTTTCTAACACATGCTAAAAAGAAAAAAAGTGGGGTAGAAGTTAAGTTTCTATTGAATTGAGTAAGATCCATTTGAATAGAAGATGCCCATGAAAAAGAATTTTTTAGAGGAAGATCAAAAAAAATGCGGATTTCCCTACACTTGTCATGTCCATAGACACTAAACTAAACTTTATTTGACATCCCTAACTGATAAGAGCATTCAAATTTTGAATTCAAAAATCATACACAAGTTACAATGAATCTGGACACAAGAGGTTATAAAAAGGCAATCGTCGCTGCATGTGCTTGACATGTGACTAATGGTTGATTGAATTTCACACATTTGTTGTCATTTCCATCCATATTTTTGGCTTCAATGAAATTTCTAACGTTGTATAGTTATTGCTTGATCAAAGTCCACCCGAATCATCCGCCCATTTTTTATGTCTGCGCACTGCCAACGCCCTACCGCTGCCTTGCCTGTGTTTTTCTTGGTCATGCTAACTTTTAACCCACTCGTGTCATTTATTTATTTCTTGTTGAGTTTCATTCATATTTTTCTATGTTTTAATTTATTTCAGCTTAATTTTTTCATACTTGATCAGACCGTGTGTTTTTCACATGTCAAACTTTGTCCATAATCGAGATCGGCCAGCACTCATGCAATGCCATGGTCTGCTGCCTTGCCAGCGTCCATGTCATGTCATGAAATTGCCTTCCTAACTTTGTTTGACTTCTCTAAGTCATGTTAACACTCGGCTCACATAATTAATTTTATCCTCATCTAAGCCCTTAACAAAGTCATTCATGCTAACTTTGTTGTAACCGTGCCACGTCGAGTAACCGGGTCAGACCCTTACAGATGTCCATGGATAATATGTCTTGTTAAAATCTTAGTAGAAAAAAAATATGTAGGAAAAAGTACTAGTGAAAAATAAAGGATACACATATCTTTTAATATTGAGCACCGATATGAGAATGAGTACAGACAACACACATTCCTTATAGACTATGTATGTATGGTAACAAAATCATACATTTTACATGAATCCTAAGTTTCTTCAGGAAGAGTTTAGTGGATCCACTTAGTTGAGGTGTTTTATACCCCGACAAAGTATAGGACAATTCTGGCAGTCGTAGATCATAGTGATGGTTATCAGTTAAAGAATCTCCCAGATATAGTTAAAAGTATATTTTTATTATATCACTTAATATGTTGAGTTCCGATATGGGTAAGTATTTTTGTAAAGTTTAAAATGATTTCACATCTTTATTTCTTTATATTCAGTTGAGTATATATCTATATATATAGTAGTCCTATTATTCAGTTATTTTTTATTCAACTATATTACATATTCTTACATTTAATGTACTGATTTTATTTAACTTGCATCATTCAATTATGCAAATACAAGTTCTTAGGTACCTTAACAAGAGTTTGTTTAGAACACTTCATCTGCTCATCAGCTTTCGAGTTCGAAGGACTCCAATTATGTATGTTGCTAGTAATAGTTGTTTTGAGGAGTCGTGAGTCTTGTCCCAACACTCATCTTTTTATAGTTGAGGCTTCATAGATACACAATATTGGAGAGTCTTTCAGTCTAAAATACTTTTTTTAAAACTTATGTTTCATACTCAGTATATTCAGGGAAATTTTGAGATTCACTAAACTATTTTTAAGCATTTCTTTCAATTTAATGCTTATGTATGCCTGGATAGTCTTCTGTTTGTAGGTAACCAAGATGAAGGTTCGAAGGGGACCAATAATGGATCTCGAGTGTCGTCCACGTTTAAAGTGTAGGCTTGGATCGTGGCATTATGTTTCTGCGAAGTTGTTGTCATAAGTTTCACACAAGTCTTCTCTACTGAAATTGTTGAAGGTACAATAAAAAAATATCCCTTAAAAATCTATACAACCATCTCTTGGAGACATAATTCAAATTTGGTATGTCATTGTAAGGAGATAAAAATCTTAAAAACCTTATTGTGCCTTAATGTGCAAAGTGAATCAGGAAAAGAAGACAAGAATTAATAAACTTTAGACATGACTTCAAGGATGTGGTGTTGGATGACCTATAGAGGAATATGACTACTCTTTTAATCCCAATTGCTCATATTTAATATAAAGTGTGGATAGATTCTCAAATTTACTGCAAGTTGTAAATATTTTTTTTGAAGTAACATTTGTGTTTCTCGACACTGCAATTGAAATAGGAGTGTATAGTTTCAAACTGAACTTCATCACTTTGGTATGCTGATTTTAAAAAACACCCAAACAAACTGAATAGTTTTTATATAATATTTTTCTCTTTCAAGTATATATAATAAGTTGAATTGTTGTCCAATATGATACAATATAATAAGTTGAATTGTTGTCCAATATGATACATTCTTCGTTTGATTTTCCATTTTAATAATTTCTCATGATACATTTAAATGGGGGAACTTTAAAATGATATATGTAAAGCAAAATGTATGATTGAACTTTCAACACATTAAAATTAGAATATACATTCACTTTTTTCTACCTTTTAAAATTTATTTAACCCTTCAACAACGATTATTTATTTATTAGAAAATGTAAAATTTCAAGTTGATTTTCATTTGATTCTCCAAATAATCAAATAATAGAACTCCCAAGAAGCAAAAGGATAAATTATAAATCAAATTAAATATGTTTGATTGAAAGGTAAATGATAAGATGTTACAATTATCATTTTCCTTTGCATATTAATGTTCGTCTATGTTATCTTGCATGTAAGATAATATAGTGTTTTAATTCTAATGACGAATGGATTTTAAGTATTATTTTATAAATTCTGTAATATTAAATTCTCACGTGAGGAAGGGGTAGTCAGTGACGGCTCTACACCTTTTGAAAAAAAAGCAACCGCCTTTGGCCCCAAAATTTGAGGGGCCTCATTCTTTTTTATTGTTTTTCAAAAAATAATAGGTTATACATATCTTTCTTAAAAAATATGAGTAACAGTGTTTTCAAAAACATTTTCGAATAGAGTCTCGGAGCGGGGTGTACCAAAAACGCTCCGGGCATAAATTAAAGACGTAGATCTATAAGATATATCTTCTAAAATTTGAGATGTAAGTCTCGATCATAAAGACGTAATTCCCGATCCTAAAAAACTTAGGCCCGAACGTTTTTAATTTTATTTATATCTTTTTTGCTTTAGGTCATATTTTTTATTGTTAGTGTACGTAATGATATTTCTCAAATAGTAATAATACTTTTTTTCTTTATTATGATTATTAATACTTATCTCAAATAAAAATCATAATATAATTAATATATATTATAGGTTATGTATAACCAAATTATTTGTAAAATTATTGAAAGATTTACCTTTGCTTATTTTAATAGTTATAAAACTATAAAATTAAATATACATGAGATTACGCCCCGTAGATCCATGGGACTTATGCCCCTATCTCGAGGCTACGTCTCGCTCTGTATTGTGTAAAATGTCTCCCTTCACGTCCCCACCTTTTAAACACTGATGATTACTATGTGTCAAGAAAAATTAAATAATTGACTAAAATAAACTTCATTAAAAAAAATATAATTTAAGGCCTCTATTCGAATTTGACTTTAGACCACCGATTTGTTAGAGCTACCCCTGCAGATAGTTTTACTAGTTATATATTCATAAAGAGTAATTACTCACAACTCATACCCTTCAAATTTTCGTATTAATAATTTCATAACTTACAATTGTAGTTTAGATTTCTTTTCCTTTTCGATGTAAATATTTTTTTTATTTGGCATGATAAGCCTATAAATACCATACATAGAACAATATCATATTAACAATACCTTTATATTATTATAATTAAATAATATATTTTTATATATTGGTAATTGTGTTAAAAATAATTGATAGCATATAAAAAGAGCTTTTGACATAACTTTAAAAAGTGAAACATGGTGGTCGACCTACTTACAAAGGAAGACTTAGAAGAATGTTTTTTGAAACATAATTAAAAATTACTTTTATTATAAAAAAAAAGTTTCAACTTTGGCTTGTAATAGTAACTTAGCTACACATATTGACAATATTAGTAATTTTGTCCTCTAGAATCCTACTTTATACCATAAACGTAATTGATATAATTATCCTATTTCAATCAAAAGAATTATTAGAATAAGTTATATTTTAATTTTTGTCACAAAGAAAATCAAAGACGGAATAAATTATTATATGTTGCCATTGTTTATTTGTTTACACATGTAACAATTTGTTTTTGTCGCTATTCTTTTCTTGTTTGAAATGTATTTAGAAGTTTTTTCCCCTCATTTTTATTACTTTGTGAATATAGTAATATAGGTTATTTTTATATGTATTAGCTACATAATTATGAATATCTATGTCTATATATTATTTAATTATGGTCTTTGAGATTGTAACACGTATATTAGGCATAATACATAAACATGACCTTGAATTGGTGTCAGCGGACAACTATAACCTTTAACTTTGGGTGTGCACAAGCAGACACAACTATACACTTATATGTGTACTTATTCAATTTTATACATATATATTTAAGTGTCTACTTGTGCACAGTTAAAGTTGGAGGTCATAGTTGTCAACTGAAGCCAAGTTAAGGATCATATTTATGTATTATGCATCTATCTTATGCAATCAAGTTATTTATCTTTTTTCATATTTTTATGAAATTACCCCTTATATTTCTCGGTAAATATATTTATTCTTACAAATAAAATAAATGCATAAAGATTAATGTATTTAATGTCCTAAAATTTTTATGTTAAAGTTATAATGACTCATGTCTCTTATCTTCATTATAACTTCTGCTCTTAAATATTATTGATAAATCATGTTTGTTTTATTTTTATTATTTTAAAAAAAATTCTTTGATGTAGTAAAGAAATGTGATAAAAAAGACCGAACGTACAGGTTCAAAAACTTTTTAAAATAGCAAAAGTAATTTTCATAAAGGAAAAATTAAGCAGAAAAGCAAACATATACTAATTAATTAGCTAAAAATTTAAGCAGAAAAGCAAACATATACTAATTAATTAGCTAATATAGCTATAGTTTGAATGAATTATGGCTCGCGACTTAATTTTAGTTTTAAGTATGTCCGTTGTCCTCTTTTATACATATAGAAATACAAATTTTATATATATATATATATATATATACACACACACACACACACACACACACACACACACACACACACATACACACAATTATATGACATATATACAAGTACAATTAGCCTCTCTCCATTCTCCGGCCTTTCTCGCTCATCACTTTTCTCCTTATAACATGTAGCTACGAATTGTAATTAGCAAACTATAACTATAAAGTGTAATTAAGTTATTATTGAGTGACTATATACGAAAGTTCCCTTTCATAAATGATCAAGTACTCAAATTATAGATGAAATTTAAACAAAATATATTGTTTTCAACTTAATACATAAATTATTATTTCAAATATGACCTCTTATTTCATTTGCTTAGCCATTTATGCACTCTAAATTGTTTGGTCTACCATTTGCATATAATATCTGAATTTTTGACCAAAATGAGATATTTTAAAAATCAATTCACCTAACTAATATGTTTTTACTTTTTTTTTTTTTATAAAAATAGTATAAACGTACTTTATGGATATATTGGTTTCAACTTAATACATAAATTGTTATTTCAAATATGACCTCTTATTTCATTTACTTAGCCATTTATGCACTCTAAATTGTTTGGTCTACCATTTGCATATAATATCTGAATTTTTAACCAAAATGAGCTATTTTAAAAATCAATTCACCTAACTAATATGTTTTTACTTTTTTCTTTTATAAAAATAGTATAAACGTACTTTATGGTAACGTTTTAGGCTTTATTTAATTTTAAAAAATATTAACGCCGTTTAGTTAATATATGTTACTGGCAGTAACGATTTTAGATTAAATGTGACACGGCCCACCCCTTTCACCAGACGACGTCGTTTTTTATTTTCTTTAACTTTAATTTTCCATTATCTTTGGCTGGCTTCTAAACCCTTTCACCCATTTCACTGTTAACAAAAACTTGGCAGCGGCGATTGAAACCCATAACCCATTTCATTGTAAACAAAAATTTTGCAACAGCGACTGAAACCCATAACTCCATTCCCGATGATAGTTTGTGGTCAAAGTGGAGGCGTGAAAGAACAGAAAGACAATGAATGGGTGAAAACCTCATATGCTGGATAAACGGTAATTGTAGTATTTCCAAATCAATTTCGGGGATTTCTTGTTATATCGAATTTCAGGAATAACTACGACTATATATCTTCTTGAAAGCTTGGATTCAAGTTAATTTTTATGTGTTAAAGCGTTGAGGTTTATTTTTTTAATCCTTACAAATTAGTAGATGAAATGCTTGAATTTTAGAATTTTGATCTTCTCGTATTTATATCGTTTTGGTTATATAGAATAATCACTCAAGAAATTCTAATATGTATGTTTTTTTTTTGAATTCATGCATCTTGTTGATGCAAAGAGAAACAATGAAAAAATGTTCACATGAAAATGGAAGGGAAGACTATAACAGATTGACCTGCAATGCGCCTCTACTAAAATTGAATTCATTTTCCAAATTTCTGATGAAACATTAAGTGACAGTACATTATTTTGATTTTTGGGAATAACATTAATATTTAATTTACTTTCATATGAATTTTTCAGTTTAATAGATACGTATATGACTGGTTATAGTGCATACCAATTGAATCCCGGTCCACTTGAACCATCGGTATTAACTCAACAACTTATCCTTAGGTCACGGGATATATGGGATGGAAGTGTTAACATGATTTTAAATACGAGGAGGTGTGATGAAAAATTGTGGGACCTCGTAAAGAAATATGTCACTCATCCACGAATCTTAGAAATGATTGAATTATCAGGATTATATGGTGTTTATAGATCAAATCGACCTTCTATTAATCGTAGCTTGATCACTTCACTAGTAGAGAGATGGCGTCCTGAGATATTTCACTTTAGGATGGGTGAGGCGACAATCACCTTGCAATATCTAGAGGTGTTGTATGGCTTACCTGTGAACGGTGATCCGATTCTTTGTGATGAGTCAATAAGGACCATAGGGGACTGACAAAATATTTGTGAAAGATTGTTAGGTTTTATTCCACGTCCTCAAGACTTTAAGCGTAGCAGCCTCAAGGTAACTGCACTTAGTGCGCATATGCTCGAGCAACTACAGTTACCTGACTTGGCAACACAAGATATGATCGATCAAATGTCTAGATGTTACATGTTTTGGATGATTGCTGGTATGGTGATGGCAGATACATCTGACAACTATTTAATATGATCGATCAAATGGCTAGATGTTACATGTTTTGGACGATTGCTGGTATGATGATGGCATATACATCTGACAACTATTTAAACTTATGTATCTTCCTATGCTCGAGGATATCAATGTAGTTAGCTCTTATAGTTGGGGTAGTGCAACCTTAGTGTGCTTGTATCGCTTTTTTTTGTAAGGCCTCATAGAGTAACCAAAACGAGATAGCTGAATTTCTACCACTACTTCAGGTATACTTAATAACTACATCAATTCCTTTATAAATATTTCTTCTAGTTTATAATCTCATAATTATATATTAATATATAATGTTTAAATTTGGGCATGGGAGAGAGTTACTGTCCTCAGACTTCAGGTAATAGCACAAAGGGACACCAAAAAAATTTTTCTTGCTTGTTTACCTAGGGGTCCATGTGCTACACAATGGTTTGTACATTTTAGTTGGATTGAAACCACTAAACATGTGTTGGATGTTTTTAGGGATGCACTTGATTCCATGACAGAGTATCAGGTCTGATGGTATACCATTTTTCTTTTTAAAAAATTATGTATATATTGTAGTTGAAACTCATTTATTTTTCTTTATGTAGTTTATTTAGGAACCTTATTTGGATGACTTGATTGAGAGTCTTCCTGATTATTGTCAAATTGGACGAGACATATGGCGTGTAAGAGCACCAATTTTTTGTTAGGATATCGTCGAGGTCCACTTTCTTGATCGAGTTATGAGGCAATTTGGATTAAAACAAACGATACCGACTCCATTTCTATTTGATGCCACACATTTTCACCATGATCGTAGGGGCAGACCAAATACAAATTAGAAGTTGGAGCATGCTCAATGGTTGCCTCTTTTGAACCAACGACTTAAATATATTTGTGATGCTCCGGTCAATCGTGAACCACTTCGATATGACGACCCTTACCTTATTTGGTTTAGATGCATTACTCGTCTTGTTATCGGTAATCCTACTCAGCGCCCTCAACAACAATAAGGTTATGTTCCAAATTCAACGGCATATGAAACAATGGTATGTATTAGATTTGGTGTGTTTGTGATTTATCTTTTGAGGATAATATTACTTCTTCTAGAAAACTGTGACTTGAAAAATTGTTATCTATGTTTTTTCTTAAAAAATATTTTAAGTGTTTCAGACTGATTTTTGTTTGAACATTTGTTAGAAAAAAAAATGGAAAATGTTTGTAAGAAAAAAATGATTGTTGCGTAGGTGCGTCATATTCATTCTATGGTTGATAGAGCAAAAACACTTGGTGATCATCCATCAATGAATGATTTATTTCGTGCAATGGTCCGGAATGAAGGAGAAAAGTGTTTGACATATGTGCACGAGGCTGGTAAGATTAATGTACAAGCCGATTATAGAAGAGATGAGGTACATAATGATTATTTACATCCATTTTATTATGTATTCTAGTTGTCCTTGGCCAATTAGGACGACGATAGAATTCATTACTTCTCATAGCAAAACTTGGAAATGGCCAATATGCCTCATGACCAACTGGTGAGAATGACCCAGAATATGTTGCAACATAATTCTCTATTATGAAATGCTCGCTAACAAAATTTCTAGCTAGCCCTCCCATTCTATCAGATACCTTCATGACATGTGAACATGGAAATTGCAAATTAACCCACTTTCCATAATCACATTTTCTTTTATTCAGTGAAACACAATGAGGGTTTCCATCGGTACCATCAATTTGTATAGATATAACCTCATATACCTCTTTAGGTATATTTTAATAAAAAACAAAGTTCCTTTTTGAACTTTCATAATTCTTCTCCAACTTTATTTTGAACCTCTCAGTCCATAATTTATTTTGTTCTGCAAGTTGGTGTGCTTTTTGAAACCTATGTGCATACCGTTCAATAGTTTTCTCCAATGAAAGTGTAACCATAACAGTGACAGGCAAACCTCGTGCTTTTTTCAACACTCCATTGAACGACTCTGAAAGATTTGTTATCAACACTCCCCATTATTTTTCATCATCATGACTAACAGTCCATTTGTCCAAGGGAGTTTCCATGAGGAACTCATTTGCTTCGAGATTTTCTTCTTTAATTTGCCACATCATGGACTCAAACTTCCTCACTTGATGGGCTGAAGCAGCCCTCCACATCAATCTGCTGAGGTACTTGTTTGGAAATTTAGATTGAAATTTGCTCTTCAGATGTCTTATGCAATATCGATGGAAGGTTCGAGGCTCTTGAAATCGCTGCAACTCCTGCAAACTAGTCAAGATTCCTTTTGCCCTATCAGATATATCACATACATCTTGTTTACTTTTTATGACATGTGCACTCAAGTTTCGAAAAAACCATTTTCATGCCTCTTTTGACTCTTTGTCTACAATAGCAAACGCTAAAGGGAGAATGTTATCATTTCCATCAATTTCAACAACAACTAATAATTTATTCTCATATTTTCCATAAATATTGTGTTTCATCTACTGAAATAACTGGGCAAAATGTTTGGAATCCATCAATGCATGGCTTGAAAGCCCGAAATACAAGTTTAAAAGTTTTTACCTCAGATGAACTCATAGACTCTTGGTGTTTCCATTCCATAATTGTTTCATGGTTAAAGTGTTGAAAAACTGCAAATTTTTTTAGGTAAGTCACTAAATGATTTCTCAAAGTCACCATACACCAATTCAAATGCACGTTGACGTTCAAGCCACGCTTCTCTGTATGTCACTTGATGACCAAATATTTCGTGAATCTTTGAAATTACATCTACCACCAAGTACTTAGGATTTTTTCTAATTTGATTTAGAAATAGTGATGAAATCAAATTGGTATTTAGATTGGCGTGACCGCTAAAAAGCCCTTCAGTCTCACATATATGATTTTCAATATATTTTCCAATCTTCCAAAGGCTATCTCAAACTTTTTGTCCTCGAAGAAACCACAAGCAACCCAATAAATTAGAAAACTTACATCTCAAAACCCATAGACATTTGGTAGATGTTACCACTTTGAACTCCTTATTTTTGTGCAAACTCCAAATCGTTACAGCCCGTTTCAACTTTTCTTTACTACTAAAAAATAACCTTTTTTCAAATCTTTTTTTGCTTCCTCAGACCAAACTGAACAATATTCTATCTCAGATTCACATGTAGACATGAAAATGTCTTCCTCATTCTCTAATGTCCTGAAATAGGGTATGTTCATGACACACAGCCTGATCATGATTGTGAAGATTTACACCATTTTGAGAAAAATCTCTAATATCATCGATATTTTCATCAGGTTCACTTTCATCACCATCTTTTGGAGGTTCATCTTCCTCCAAAATTTCATCACTAATTTAAGCATTTACATCATTATATAGATCAATGTTGATATCATTGTCTCTGTAAAATATTAGTCAAATTTTAGCATAGAAGTTTGTTTTAAAGCAGTAATTTATACTCTAGAAGGTTATTTCTTCTATCAATAAGAGATAATTTGTGTATGCTGACAATAAAAAATATCTTATTAACTTGTGACACTATAATTCAGTAAAAATAGATTTGTTGTTTACCTGGCATCATATTCCCTGTAACTATTATCAATATGCATTTGAATACTTGAGCCTTCACCAAACGATTGATGATCATGCATCAACAATTGTTGGAATGGTGGTTGAACAACTGATTCTACAAAATTAGGTTGATTGGCCGTGGTATGCCATAATTTTGAGTTAATAAATTCATGTGATAACTATGATGACCACTAACTTGAAATACAACATTTTGATATGTTGATTTGGTCTTTACATACATCTCCAAAACCTTTATATCAATCTTATCTGCAAATTTTTGAGGTATGAAAAGAAATTGTAACAAAAATTGGTCATTCTCAATTTTAAACTCAATGAACCTTGTATTATTTACCTTGAATTGAACATGGATATTTTCCAGAAATATCCATATGAATATTTTCACTATTTGTTCCCATTTTCTCATGCAACAATTCAACCAATTCAACATAGTTAGTTGAGGTAGACATGTTAATAATCGTTCTACCACATTCAGTATACCTAAATACGTTCATATCCGTAATTATTTCGCCACCCCAATACAAAGCAACCATCACATTATATTCAAAGCCCGTCATCTTTATCCTACACATAAAAATAAGATATTTTTTTTAAAAATAATATTAATAAATTATAAAAACAATTTTAAAGTTATAGTAAGAATTTAACAAAATATGATAAACTTGACTTTTTTAATTTATACCTGATGAAGTTTTGTGATTATTTTAACATGGGCTACACAAGTTAAAGTTTTGCAGAATTATGTTGGACATGCAAAACATTACAACATTTATCTATGGTCACTTTGGTCAGTTTGAAAAATGGAAGAATATGACTTCAACAGAGTGTTGTAACCAATAGTCACGCTTTTAAGGTAAAACGTTACTCATAGTAACGTTTTATAGCTAAATACGCAGAATTAGATTCTAAATTTGCAGGATTTGAAGACCTGTGATTGAATTCTTAAGAAACGTTACTCATAATAACATTTAAGGTGTAAAACGTTACTCAAAGTAACGTTTTACAGTACATGATTTGATTTCACCTTTTGCAGGATTGGAGGCACGGGCATGTGATTGGATTCTCCATAAGCGTACTTGTGAGTAATGTTTTATACCTAAAACGTTATCCACAGTCACGTTTATTCATTAACGTCGTCAGCCCTGTCAGCTTTTTGTCCATTAAAATTTTAGAATAAAAATATCCTAAGACGTTACCATAAGGTAAGTTTATACTAGATTTGTAAAAAAATAAAAATATATTATTTTGATAAATTGGATTAAATAATGACTTAGTTTGGTCATTGTTACTATAATATCTATTTAGCATATTGAAAAAACACTTGAAAAGAGATATCATGTTCAAGATGAAGGCAAAGATTTACATTGTCTTTTATGTCGTTGACTTGAATATAAATATTTCATACTACTTCATTATAATATTTTTTTTATAAATAGTAATTTCTGCTGTAACCGCGAAGAACGGATAGTTTCATTAGTTTAAAATGAAGTACTCTTTACACATGAAAATATGAGTAAATTTGTAGTTTACCCAATCCATTTATTATTAATCCATTTCTACCCATATGAAATACTTATGAATTTAATTAATATTCATTTTATATTAATCAAAATTTTAACCCACCCTAATTTAATTTATTCCGTCTATTTACCACCACTAAATTGTCGAGTCATGTCTCTTAAAGTTAAGTTGATGAGATGGACAAAGAGATACTGAAAGAATGCACTGAAACATTTTGAAAAATAAATGTTTAATATCTTTATGCTTTAAGTGGATTTTTTTATTATAAATAAGTTTAGTTAGGATGCTGAGGGTTTGACTTAGAATATAGGTAGCTATGAGTCATGTCCCGCCGCTTGCTCTAAGTCCGTGACACATGAGTGGAGTTGATCCATGAGAAATGAGATAGTGATGATTTTAATAAACAAATGCATTATAAAATACTCTAAGTTATTGTGTTAAATGCAAGATTTTTAATGTATTTCTAGCAGTTATTTTTGTTATTGATTATGTTTTTTTTTGTACTGTGCATATTTTGAAAGGTTAAACACTTTCTTTTAAAAAATAATTCTATTTTATAGATAAAATACAAGTGTTTGAAAGTTTAAATTTTAGATCTTGAATATTGAATACATTCAAAAACTGTATGATGATGACAATTGGGGTTCAACTTATGCTATGTTCTTACAATGTTGTCTTAGTATTATTTCTTTATTTGTTGGCACAATTTAAGATGATAAAGACTTAAAAGTCAAGATATTATAATTATCTCTCTATGTTTCCCCCCCCCCCCCCCCAATAGTCAGAGCATGGACACTTCTACAAATTTTATTGTCTTAATAAGTAATAGCAACATTTTTTTTAGTCTGCTCCAGAAGTTTAGGAAAGAAATTACAATTTTTAGAGAGTTAATATGGATATTAACTCAATTGGATAGAGTATAAAATTATGTTTAGAGTACTTCCTTTTTCTACTTTTAATTGTTGTATTGCATCTTTCAAAAGTTAAAATTGATTAATTTATCATTTTCAAATTATATTACATTTATTCAATGTTTTAGACAAGAAAATTCAGATATTCAAAATTGCAATTTTTTATAATAGAAAAAATAAATAATGAAATATTAGTCAAAATTCTTACTGTATGACTTAAAAAAAAAAGGAAATTATGACAATTAAGAAAGTATTAATTAATTATAGTTATTTAATGAAAGGTTAAGGAATATGTAATGTTGTTTTTACCTGTCTCAAGAATCGGTCAAACAACCATATGAAAGTAGTTGTGTTTCCAATTTCTGATTACTTTCTTTAACATCCATGGATCTGTTTAGATTAGAAGATGTCTTTTTTTATTGAAAAGAGTATGCTAGCATCAAGATTTCTATTTTGCCTAATAGCCATTTCGATTTTGGTCTTGATTGTTTCTTCATTGTCCCTTGTCCAATTTGCTGACAATTCATTCATTGGGAATACTAATAATTCTTCTCTTTATTCAAACTCATGTGTAGAATCTAAAATCCCTTTTCGCCTCTTAACATTACATCATCTGAAGAAAATGCAAAAAGCCACAATACAACATCATTTGAAGCATCCAGTTCTATTAGCAATTCACGTGGATATATATGTGACACTAAACAAGCTCTTCTTAGGGTGTATATGTATGACTTACCCCCTGAATTTCACTTTGGGCTATTAGGTTGGAAAGGAAACGGAAAGGAAATGTGGCCTAATGTTGATATGCAGGGTCACGTACCCTCATACCCCGGTGCCTTAAATTTACAACATAGCGTTGAATATTGGCTTACCCTTGATCTTTTATCCTCTAATATTACAAGACAATGCACTGCTATTAGAGTGAAGAATTCAAGTGAGGCCGATGTAGTTTTTGTCCCATTCTTTTCGTCTTTGAGTTACAATAGGCATTCTAGGCCTCCTAGGAAGGGAAAGGTCAGTTTAAATAGAATACTACAGGATAAAGTGGTAGAGTTTTTAAGAAGTAGACATGAGTGGAATATAAATGGTGGCGTAGATCATGTGATTGTTGCTCACCATCCTAATAGCATGTTGGTTGCAAGAAAGAAGTTGAGCTCTGCAATGTTTGTGCTTGCAGATTTTGGAAGGTACCGAACAAAAATAGCAAATATTGAAAAGGATGTGATTGCGCCTTACAAACATATCGTCAGGACATTAGATGCTAGCAACTCGCCCTCTTTTGAGCAACGTCATATATTAGTTTATTTCCAGGGGGCAATTTATAGGAAAAGTGTAAGTTGCAATTCTGTTTTTAATTCCTTGTTTCTATCATTTTTATGCTTGAAAAAAAAAGGAGTTTGGTAGTCATGTTATGGAATTGAAGTAGATAATAATAGTTTTTCTTTGCTTATATAATACCAGGGTGGAACGATCCGTCAAGTATTATACAACCTTCTCAAGAACGAAAAAGATGTACACTTCACTTTTGGAAGCGTCAAATCAAATGGTGTTAGGGAGGCTGGACGTGGAATGGCCTCTTCCAAATTCTGCCTGAATATTGTTGGAGACACCCCTTCATCCAACCGCTTATTTGATGCTATTTCTAGTCATTGTATTCCTGTAATTATTAGTGATGATATTGAGCTACCATTTGAAGATGTTCTCGATTATTCCAAGTTTTGCATCTTTATTCGTTCTTCATACGTTGTAAGGAAGGGATATCTTCTTAATTTTCTTAGAGGAATCAAGGAGGATCAGGGGATCGAAATGTGGAAAAGGTTGAAGTAGTTCACAAAACATTTTGAGTACCAATATCCATCCCAACCTAATGATGCAGTTGATATGATTTGGCAGGTAATTGTAAGAAAGTTGTCATTTATGCAACTGAAGGCTCATCGCCACAACAGATATCGTACTTCATAGCTCATTGTACCTTGATTCTATTGGAGGCACTTACCCTATGAAAGTATTTATCTATTTATATTGACATCTTTGAGAGCAGCTTGTAAATTCAATTCATAATTTGAAGTTACATATACAAGTTTATGAATTGTGGACTGCTCTTCGGCAGAAATCTATGTACCACCATAAAACTATCATTGATGTGAACGCGAATTAATCCAAATATGTTGATAGCACAAGTGTGCCCCTACAATGAAGAGCATTGCGGAACAGAAAATGTTAAAAAGATTGAAAAAATCTAATCTATTTGACCACGATTCAAGATTTACATAACACAAAACCTTCTTCATATTTTGACTACTCCATCTATCTCAATTTATGTGACTTCCTTTCTTTTTTAGTCCGTACAAAAGAAAATGACCCATTTATATATTATGTAACACTTTAATTATATAGATGTATATTTTACCCTTAATCAAATGATTTATAACCACACAAATCTCTATCATTCATTTTGGACCACAAGTTTCAAAAGTCTTCATCTCTTTCTTAAATTCGGTGGACGGAGGGAGTATTATTATCTATAATTTCAAATCTTACCACTAATGAAGAGTTGAGAAAGATACGCCTAGATGCATGTAACTCTATTACCAGATACACTAAAATAGGGAGAGAGACGAACGAGAAGGGGAGGGAGGCGAGTGAGATTTATAATGTATCGTAGAGAGATGTGAATACTCCAGATAAAAACGCTAGACAAATGTATATATATGAACTGATGTGATTCACATGTATTTGGATACCTGATACATAGGAGAGTGGCCAGTGATATGGGAGGGAGGCGAACGAGATTTGTTTTGTATCCAAGATACATCCAAATCACTTTTTAAATTTCATTCTTTCGGAAATTCGGGTTGTAACAAAAAAATGAAACATCGTAACATTCTAATCAGTTGTGACTCCTCTTGTTGAAAAGAAAGACGTGTCTCTTTTTTTTTTCCATTTGAATATAGTGTATATATCTAGAATAAATTACACCTAATTTTTACCTCATGTATCACAATGTATCTAGATGCATCAAAATCTTGTAAATTTTGTAAAACTGCAAACAATTAGCTATGAATGCATAGTTTCTTAGCACCTATTGTGGATGGGCTCTGCTCCATTCTTTACATTTCTTTTGTTTGATTGATTGTGACTAAGAGTGTGTTTGGTATGAAGGAAAACATTTTCTAATTTTCTCATTTTTGGTTGGGACAAAATCTTGGAAAATGTTTTCCAAATCAACTCATTTTTCTCAAAATTAAGGAAAATGACTTCCCTTCAAAAATTAAGGAAAACATTTTCCAAAACTCTCCTCCAATTTCAAATTACCTTTTTTTTGGGGGGGGGGGGGAAACATTAATTTGAAAAAAAATATTTTCAATTTCAAAATTTTATTTTTCATTCGATCCCTGACCGCCCCACCCACCCCAACACCATCAGCTAGCCCCCCAACCTCAAAAAATTAATTTTGCTTTTCAAAATATTTTGACTTTCAAATTTTTATTTTTTAAACTCCTAACCCCCTCACCCGGCCAGTCCCCGCCCACCCCCAACCCCCTAAAAATTAATTTTATTTTTTAAAAATACTATCAGCTTCAAATTTTTATTTTTTCACTCCTATCCCCTCTCCCCTTGCCCCATCCACTACCACCACCACCACCACCACCACCCCAAAAAATAATAATTTTATTTTTAAAAAATAATTTCAATTTCATAAAATATTTTTTACTCTAGTAAAAATAAAAGATGTCTCTCAAAAATATTTTTCATTTATAAATTAAACACTAAAAATTATTTCTGGAAAATATTTTTGTAGTTACAAACCAAACATGAGAAATTAGTCCAAAATCTACTTATTTTCTAGGAAAACATTTTCCATGAAAAACATTTTCCTCTATACCAAACACACCCTAAAGGTTGTTGCAAGTGCTATATTTTGTTTTTTGTGCATGCCAATAGCCTATAGAATTCTAGAACTTGTGAAAAGAAGTAACTTGCCTTTTGATAACGTCTAAAACAACTCTCCAATTAAGGAGGTGACTATGATCGTATGAAAAATAATTATTCAACAAGAGTCGGCGTCAAATTCCACAAAGATTGTCCTTAGGATTTACCATAATTCATAACTTAATTCAAAAGAGCATGCATATTTGTAATGACCTATTGATTTCTTTACGGTGTTTAGAACTTTCCTATAGTGACCTCAAGTCATTCATAAGTTGCTTGGACTGAGAGTTCGGTCAGTAGATTGCTTGTTTAGCTTTTGTGCAAGTTTTTGTGTTTGGAGCTTTTGAAACTTGAACAGCGGATTTCGGTTAAGACTTCAAGAAGACGACCTCAAAATGCAATTGTGACAATTGTATTAGCTTCCGAATGTTGATTTTTTTGTCAGCGTAATCACGGTGGTAATTTTCTCTATGGTCGAATCACGGCCCTAAGCTTTGCGAACGTGATGAGTAGTTTGGCTAGTCTTTTTTTAATAAAGACCAGTCGTGAATCAGCTCCCACTTCACATTTCAAAGTGTGATTGTGGTAGTTGTAGACTTGCAAATTGGCTGATTTTCTTTGCCATTTGTCTGGAATAAGTGGGGCTTCACTTTGGGGTCATAAGAAGAATGTCGGGAGTGTGTTTTCGAGGTAATTTATTTCCTAAAGGACAACCCAAACCTCTTTATTGGTGTAAATGGTTTCATTTTGTTGAATGATATGATTTTGAGCTTAGATTGTGCCCAACTTTGGGGCACAAGTTTAGTAAGCTCTTCTAGATCCATTGACGGAGTCAATTTTGGAATTCTCAGTATGAATATCATTCTACCATTTTGATTCAATTTTGTGTCCGTCTTCGATTTTAATATATGACTATATTGATGTTGTGATTATGATTTTGGTAGTGTGTCTGTGATCAAAGGTTGTTTAGAAGGGTAAAACTTAAAAATTGTGATTTTAGAGCTTCATGGTCTGCATTGAGGTAAGCTACGACTTCCTCATTTTAGAATGGATTGATGATAATGCTTAAACTATTCCTCAAAGCTAATCAAATCAGTAGGTGTTCATCGCTAATAAATATACCCAACTAAGAGTCATGGTCGAATTCCACGAGAAATGGTATGAGGTTAAGGATCCAATTAGTGAATTAAATCGCAACTAATCTCAATGTAGTAAACATGATAAATGGGTGGATGATTCCATTAAATTTAACAATCTAAATTTGGTTGCTCAATTATACCAATACTAAAGAATGAAAAAATTTCACGAAATTATTTGACTCTAGGGATGTGGGAATTGTACATTGATATCACTAGGGGTAGTATGAAATTGCTCAATAAAACTATATAATCATGGATAGGTTGGACCATCTTCAATAATGTTAATTTTCTTTCGATATCATAACACTTGTTTGTAAAATCTCTTTTCCGTCTCATTCATGTAACTTTCAACTGAACCCATTACCATGGATTTGCAATTAAGCACAACTTAATTACAAACATCAAACTAATCACCCACTCATATCAGACTCTTTTGAGCACCAATTCGAGATCAAAGCTAAAATCAAAATGGCCACCTTAATTCATGAATCAATTTACATGATAATAGTTCAATTTCATATTTGAAAGCTATAAAACTAAGCAATTCAATATATCAACAAAGTTAAATCAACACTCCACCCTATAATCACATCCCAAGAGATTGGGGTTTAAGCCACATATCACAAATAAGATGGAGCAACTCTTGTGTCAGTCCCCATTTCTTCTCTTCTATTGAAACTCACTGGTAATTATTCTGGTTCTCATTCGTAATATATTTGCAATATTTTTATTGTTGATTTTTTGTTTATGAATGAAAAATGTCTTGTTTCTACTGACTTGTCTCATTACTTTATGCATTTTTATTCATGCTCAATATTATCCAAGAGGTCATGAATTTACTTGAACTGTATTTCTTTCAACTTGATTTACTGCTTTAACTCTTTTTTATGATGTCATAAAAGGAATTGTTAATGTATGAGATCAATGTTAGTTACTTTAAGAGGCCCCGAGGCATGCTGGGAATTGGTGAAGGGGGAGGGGGTGGGGAGTTGAATAATTTTTTCATCATTAAAAAGGGGGAAAATGTTATTTGGAGCTAATTTAGAGTTTTGATGATTAAACAAATTTCAGGAATGATCAAATAAGGGGAGCCATGCCAGTTACTTGAAGAGTCATACTGATATGAAAATTGGTGAAGGGGGGGGGGGGAGTTGAATAGGTTTGTCATCATCAAAAAGGGAAAAATATTATATTGAAGCTGATATGAAGTTCTGATGATTTTACAAACTTCGGGTGCTAACAATAGACCTGGTCGAGGAAAGACTACGTACATGAAAAAGACAAATGTCTGAAAGTTATCAAATCTGATGTGGTTGGTGCACGTCTTTTTCGTCAATGACGTTTCTCCAAGGGCTTGTGTCCATTTTATATTAGGCTCTTATCCAAAAACACAACTCAAGTTTTGACTAACAAAGTTTTGAATTCTAAAAATTCATAAGCTTACAAAGAAAAGTCATCTTCAAGAAAGAACACTGCCGATACTCAACAAAGAACCTGATAGCGTGCTGAAGCGTCTTTTTTGTAATTTAAAATTTGTGTCTTGAGTTCTTTATATTGTAAATCCACTCCTAAGTTATAAAAGATAGTAGATCGGTTGCTTTTCTAAGTCTTTAGGTTGAGTCGGATTAATTAGAGTTAGTTAGCCGGATTATCTATGTTTTAATCAAGACTTTTTGCATCATTGTTTTGATGTACTCTTGGTTAGAATTGCCTAAGAGTGTCAACTAGAGTTAGTTGATGTGTGCGTACAACAGAATTGTTGCTTGGTTCTTCTCGTATCTTTGAGATTTGTAGTTGGTGGCTACCCAAACTAATCACAAATTAGTAAAATTCAAATAATGAATTCAAAATTGAAGCTTTATAATGACCATCAATGGTGAACTCTTGCTATAATTTTAGAGATTTGAATTTTTTACGTAAGACATGATTTTGTACAATTTTTTGGACATTCTGTTCTTCTATTTCTTCGTGTTTTTGAGTGAAAATAGTGGAATATGGATAAAAATTGATTTGAAGATAGTTATTTTGATGAAAATTTTAAAAAAAGAAGAAAAATAAAAGAGAAAAAAAGAATAAGGAGGATGATAAATATTGTTAGAGAAAGAGACGAAGAAGCAAAAGAATTAAAAAAAAAAAAGAAGAGGAGGAAGAGGAAAAAACAGAAAAGAGCTGGAAAAAAAGGCGAACCGCCTACAATTTTCTTAATTCCAAAAAAATGTTATGTTTAGTTAGAAAAATTATGCTGTCATAGATGATAAATATTTTTATAATATAACATTTATGTGATTTACCCATATATATATATATATATATATTATATAAAGTAATTAGTTTACAACAAATATAAGTCCGTTTTATATACATTTAAAAAGTAGTCAAAAATCAAAGGAAATATACCGTGATATACAATATAGCTTGTCAAAAGTCATAAAAAATATACACGGACTATACAATATTACATACCTATACCTGAGTTGTTCACTTACTATACCCTGTGATACACTCAAAAAGCTGAATAGAGCTTAACTATACATGAAATATACATTGAATATATAGTGATTATTCAATCTCGATCAACTCAAAATCGCCCCTAAAAAGTCACAAAATTTAGATATGAAATCCTCTAGATGTTTTGAGTCTTCTAATATATAATTCGTTTGAAGCGATTCACGTTTGTGATACATTATATTTTCAAAAAGAAGAAGAAACTGACTGAAAAAATTGGAAAAAAAACTGGCAGTAGAAAAGGAAGGTGGAGAAAAAACTGGCCATGTTTCGGTATTTAAATCAACCGAATGGTCATTGGATGTAATTACCCCATAGTTAGAACTTAGTAAAATAGATCCTGTTAGGTGTTGACCCGTTCTATAATCCATTTTGACCAAATCCGTTTTGATCCGAACTAATATGGTTTGAGTTACGTCTTGACTCGTTTGTTATATTGACCCATTATGATCCACCAATTTGACTTGACCCGCCTAGTTACCACCCATAGCTTGGTAGGACAACGTACACTCTCATAGCTTTGTAGTCTAACAACTTTCTATCATGAAAGGAAAAGAAATAATCAAATGTTCAATATAAAATTTTGACAATATAAGTAGTCGGCCAATTATTTACCAAAAACTTCTTCGTTTTCATCGTCTTCTTCTCTTTCTTCTTGTTCTTCTTTTTTAAAATTTCACGTACTATTAATTTTGAGCAAATTATATATCAAAAGAATATCATTTCTAAAATTTGAAATTGTTTAGAGGATTTTGAGCGATTATAATTGAATAGTCAATATATACTTCAAGTCTAGTTAGCATATATTTCATGTACAATTAAGCGATATTAAAATTGAGTGTTGGAATATGTGCGTCCACTACCAGTCAACGGACCAGGTCCCTTGACACAGCAAAAACAGTGCAGAAGATTAAACAATATGAAGAACACAACACAGGCAGTTTACGTGGAAACCTCCTTGCTCAAGGGAGTAAAACCACGACCTGTTGCACAGGATTTACAACCGTCTTCACAAATCTTCTCAAGCAAAAGTGAAACCCGGTTACAATCAATGTGAGAAAAAGTTATTAATCTCACGATGAAGTAATCTACCTATTACTTGAAGAGCCTAAGCGGATACAACACCGCCCACTAAACCACCTAAATCTAGATGACTTAGAATTTGACTAAGCAACAAATCAATGTTGCAAAACTAAATCAGTTAACCTTAACTGATTTAGACTTTTACAAACCCAAAACAAATATCTGAATCCTTTATAGATTAGGAACAGATTTCCCATGTAAGTACATAGACACAAAGCTCGAAATACAACAAATATTCTCCTTTACTCTATCAGGTCCTTCTGTTGAGTTGAGCAATGTTCTTTCTTGAAGATGACCTTCTGTTCAAGCTTGTGAATTTTCAGAGAAAATCCAAGTTTAATTTGCCAAGTCTTGAATTTGTGTTTGTTGGAAAGAGATAATATAATTTCCCACAAATTCGTTGAAGTCATCCCATTGGCTGAAGGCCTGCTGTTGGAAAAGCTGTGCACCTACCGCATCAGAGATGACAACTTTTCTGACAGCTGTCTTTTCGTCCTTTTCACGTCGCAGTCTTGCGGGTACCAGGTCCCTTGCTTGTGGGAACCAGGTCCCTTGCTAACTTCTATATGAGTTCTTGAAAAGGCTTGCTGACTTACTTCCTTCTTTGGATGATTGAATATAATATGGTATTTGTCATGCTAAAAGTATCAAACATAAAGAGTAATTATCCGTTGGACAAACACCCTCCTCCATTCTGATTGGTGTAGTACACTGACGCCTTACCAACCTCTGACGTGACAGCTTTACAGCTGTAACCACTTATGTATTTGATGGAGGAAACTCTACCTGGTACCAGGTCCCTGCATTTGTGAGATACTGAAACATACAATCTCGTCCGCTTTTCTTATTGGTGTAGGATACTGCACTTTTCACCTACCACCTGACATGACAGCTTTTATGACTGTACCCCATTTGTATCTGGACGAGACCACTCTGCCAGGAACCAGGTTCCCGTATTTGTGAGGATCATCAAAACACCTAGAATATAACATTTCCCCTCTTTTTGATGATAGCACACAAATATACCTCACACTGAGTTTATCATTCATCTTATTGTCAGCAGTCACAATAACAAGGATTTGGTTCCTTGTTAGATCGATAAGTTTGTTAAATCATCAAAACTTCATATCAAGTCCGAGCTATCATCTTAACTCAGCTTCGAACTAACATTGAGTGTAAGTCAGTAGACCACATTATAAATACAAAGAATATACAAATGTGAAGCATCTTCACATTTCAAGCAAAGGTCTTTACAAGTTAAAACTGACAAAGCACGCCAAACCAGTGATTTGCTGCATTCTTTCCCCTACAGTTACAAATATTATGTCACAGTGCAAAAAAAAGGAATAAGTTTGAGATCCACCTTTCTCCCAAATTTGAAATCGTAGAGATAAAGCTGTAAAATTGGAAAAGAAAACAAAGAAACCTATCTTTCCTTTACACTTCCTTTTCATCCTCACCCCATCTTATCCAGCAGACGGTCAATACACTCAATCATCAGCAACGTAACCATTTTATACTTGCCCGGCACGAGGAGCTTCCACATGCATGGGCGGTTTTGACACATGAATCATTGTCTGATCTGTTGCTGGAGTAGGTCTTGGTGCTATGGTGACATGCAAACCCCTCCGTTTCCGTTCCTGCAGTAAGAAAGCAACTTCAGTTGCTGCCTCCTGCTTTAAATGAAAACTAAGAAATATTAGAGAACAATACATTCATACTAGGAAATAGATAATTCGTAAAATCTTGGATTTCTTGTGCTATATATTTCTTAAAACACTCATAAAAAGGGTCCGAAAATTGTTTTAGATCACAGTTTCAAATCTTATAATATGACAATTCAGTACTCTTCCATTGGAAGGAACTGTGACACAGTAAATACATAGAGAATGGATATTCTAGAACAGGAGTGGATAATGATGTTAGGTTTGGACATGAAGATGCAAAATCTTGAAAATAGAGACAATACGGCCCTATCAAACTACAATTTCAAACACACGTAATCATTTCTAAAATATAAAAGTTGTACATGTCCAACTGTACTATCAAATACGTATACACATAAACAAGAAATTCAAAAAATGCTAGTAAAACATAAACACAATCTATTAATTTCATATATAAAAGTTCCAGGATGAATAGAACCAAATAGAATAGAATAGATACGGAAGAGTCCCACTGCATTTGGGAATAAAAGATAAATCTGACCTTTAACTTAACCTTATTTCACATTTATGTCCTCCAACTTGGGTGTGCACACGTAGACATTTAAACTTGTATAAAATTGAACAAATAGATACAAACATCCTACATGGCATCCTACATGGAAATTTGTGTCCTACATGGTGTCCTACGTGCATTTGTTCAACTTTATAGAAGTTTAAGCGTCTACTTGTGCACAATCAAAGTCGGAGGACATAAATGTAAAATGAGGCTATGTTAAAGGGTATATTTGTGTATTATGTCTTATTAATTCATTGGCAGATTAAAGATGTTCACTAAGGGGCTCTGATATATAAAAATGTAGTGCTTGGGGTTTGAACTTGGAACATGAAAATGAATTTTGATCTCCCTGACCACAAAGTCAACCTCTAGTCTTCTGTTCGGGGATCCAACTCTATATACTTAAAAACTAAAAATAGTAACTTATACGTACAATATAATATTTTGCCAAGGGGGTTCCGCTGAACACCCTTGAGGGCCCTCCCTCCCCCCCCCAAAACCCCTAGATTTAGATGTTCAATATTAAACAAAAAAGGGCAACATACTGTACACCAGGACTATATGAAAAAGAGGACAAAAGTAGGCTTGTGCTAATAAAAGTCTATCACTTGGTTGCTTTATTGATGAGAAAGGGGTCATCAATTCATGGGCGAAGCCATGCACTTCAAATAAATCTATTCTTCACACAAAGTGATTCCAACAAGAAAACGTCAATTTTTATAGCTTTTTAAATAAAGTAACAAACTTTGTTAATGTGCAGGGCAAAGTAAGCATATGTATCCAAGAAGTACACAAAAAAGTAAAAACCTACTAAAGGATATGGTTTATATGTAGAACACTCATCTTCTCTACAGAAAACATTACAAGTACAACAAAAGAAAGTAAGGGACAAAATACTACTTCTCCTTAATTGTTCGAAATTCCTCGCTACACCCTTAAACACTCTCCTATATATCTCTTTGCAAACAGCCCAAAAACGAGTTAGTGGTACCACATTCCGCGACTTATGTCTTTTTCTTCTTTAGTTCTTATCTTTTACTGTACCAGTCATCACTGAAATACCCCAAAACCAATTAAGATTTTTGACCGTAACCTCAGGTGTGAGGGGATGATCGACATCTTCACCCAAACTCTTACCCATATAAGACCAACTGACATAAGTGACCTTCCTATTCCTCAAATTCTCAACCATCAAAATTGTCTCAGTAGCTTCTAACCTCCAACCGATTGAAGAAACACACATCCTCGGAACTTCAGGGATCTGTATTGAACTTTTTAGGAATGCAACCTCCTCCTGGAACAAAGGATTGTCATAAAAAGATTTAACATAGAACACTCTAGCGTTCCCTGTTTTCCCCTCTCATGTGCTGTACTTTCTTTGTCAAGCAATCTATAAGTGTCCCCACCACCAGTTATGCCCCCCTAAAATATACACTCACATCCTCTACCCTAAGACACATAAGCATTAAAGTCTTCCCACCCCTTAAAATTATTCCATCACAATCCACGTCCTTAATGCATAGAAGCATTTTTAGTCTTCCACCCCCCCCCCCCCCCGAGCCTCCCAAAACACATGTTCCTTGACCCAAATCTCTATTACTTTTTGTTTACAACAAATTTTAAAGTTGTCAGTGACGGAAATTGACTATAATTACAAATAAAATATCAAGAAACAAAGATTTTATTGACAAATATTTGTTAGTACAACTTTGTTTATACTTTGAGTCTTCTCCATTCAGCATTTTCCATTATTTGAGGGTCATTAGTAGCATATTTCTTGAATATAGGATTTCATGGACATCCTAATGATGTGTTTAATCTCCATAAATGTCACGCAACACTTTGCGTTGAGAAGGACCATGCTATATCTCTTAATCTCTTTGTGAATAAGTTTTGCTTTGAGAAGGACCATGCTTGATGTTTTGTTCATGACACTAGCCCGAGCATATACATGAAATAAGTGTGGATATTCTTTATGAGTATTTCCTTTCCTTCTTTGGACTACATTTTCCTATCGTCATTCAATTATCTTTTCAATCATCTCATAATCAGATTTCACTCTACTCGATCTTCATAAGAAGCACCAAGTGGCAGCCCAAGATAGGTAGTGCGAAAACTCAAATCAGATTCAGAACCTGAGCTAATAGAGAATGTTCTCTCCCTCTCCAAGATATAATTTCTTTACCTCTTCTCTTTGAACATTTCGAGTAATATCAACATTAGTGCATATTTCGTTTGAAATTTCATTATCATATTACTAAATTTATGAATGCATTGAATTTTCTTGCCCCATAAATTAAGCATTTCACTATAAAGTAGCACACACCTAACATTTCATTTGTCACTTCAAGCCACAACTACCTTTATCGCTTCTCTGTATTTTTCACTTTTAATAACAATACAAGAACCCAATAGCATGGCCATGTGGTCAATGAACCCAATTACAAATCTTGGAGGTCAAGATTCAAATTCTAGCACAGATAGACGAGTTGAGTTGTCTAATGTGTGTGCGGGGGAGGTGGTAGGTAACAGTGGAATAGAGGAGGTGGGAAAAGCTAGCCCGAACACCATCTCTATAAAAAGAAAAAGGTTCAATCTTATATCATGTTTGATATAGTATTTTAGTTTGTATGCCTTGGAGGAAATGATTAATGATACAGAGTAGTTCTAAATGTATTGAGGTTCTTGATATATATCACTTGACTAGGGTAATGCGAAATTCGGGTCAGACCAATAACCCAAAACGAAAATCATGTTATTAGGCCAATGGACCTGGATAATGGGTTAATGGTTCAGGTGTCGGTTTATCATATTTGGATATTGGATAATCGGTTGGGGTGTGGGTTTGTCTAAGCTGAATTTCGGGCCACCTGATATGAAGCCGTTAATATTTTAGGCCTCATGTTGAATTTGAAGCCTAATTTAAAATTAGGACTCAGAGTCTGAAACCTCACTTCTTAGTTCTTATGCCTCACTTTTCACTTTTCACTTTTCAGTCCTCAGTAATTATATTCTCACTTCTTAGAAGAACTCAAAAGTCGCTTCTCAATCCTCATATCACTCCTCAAACCATATCGTCGACTGCTCAAGCCCGCTGGAAAATGGTGGTTGGTAAGTCATCAATACTCACTTTCGTAGTTTCATTAGCCGACTTTTTGTAGTTCCTGTTTAGACTTTATTTCCTTTGTTTTTAGTTATTGTTCAAACTTCAGACTTTTTTTAGTTCCTCAATCAATAATTCATCCACCTTTAATATGAATCAATACAATCAATGATTATTTCATATATTTTCGCAGTCTCAAGTCTTTGGTGAAGTATCATGGCTGAAAATATCTAAATTGATATGGTTGTTGGTGAGAGTGGAGCTTCAAATGTAATATATGACACTCAAATTGTTGATTCCTATGTAAAGAAAGAATGGAAATAAGGTCTCATGATTGGGATCATTTTACTCGTAAAATTGATTTTGATGGAACTAGCAACGGTGCTTGCAACTATTGTAAGAAAGAGTATTGTGTTGACTCAAAGAGACATGGTACAATAGGGATGCTTACTCATCTGTCCAAATGACAAAAGATGTTTTGTAATATTGATATTAAATAAGCAAATTAAGAAGAGCGTAAGAAGCTTTGTCTCGTATGGTAATTCTTGATGAACTTCCTCCCAGATTTGTTGAAAAAGAAGGTTTTAAAAAATTTATGAAAGTAGCACAACCTTGTTTCCGCATTCCTTCTCGTACCACCGTGAATCGTGATTGCTTTGATATTTTTTATGAAAAGAAAAATAAGATGATAACTCCTTTTAAGAAACACAACAAAATAGTGTGCTTAACCACCAATACTTGGACTTTCATTCAAAGAATTAATTATATGGACATTACAAATCATTTGATTGATAAAAGATGGACTTTGCATACAAGAATAATAAACTTTTGTCCAATTTCTAGTCATAGAGGTGAAGATCTAGAAAAGTCTATTGGTAAGTATTTGCACGATTGGGGATTACATCAAATTTTTACGGTTATAGATAATGCGTTCAAATAATGTGACGGTTATTGAGTTTTCTAAGCAATTGACTAAGTGGGGGACCAACATTTTGGGTGGTAGTCACCTTTAAGTGATGTGTATGACTCATATTCTGAACCTTATTGTTCAAGATAGCATAAATGAAACAAATGTGTTCACTAAACAAGTAAGGAAAGCAGTGAGATACCTTAGACAATCCCCGACTAGGTGGAAAAAATTTCAAGAATGTTGTGAAGATGAAAATCTTGTTGAAAAATCTTTATGCTTGGATGTTCCTACAAGGTGGAATTCCACCTACATCATGTTGAGAAGGGCTATTAAATATGAATGTGCAATTTTAGATTATGCCAACGGGGATATTGGCTTGGAACATCATCTTAAGTATATTGATAATGAGGATGGAATTCCTACAAGTATACTTTTGAGCAGTGATTTAGAGAGTGTAAAGAGAATTGAAAAAATTCCTTGAAATGTTTTTTAACCTTACTTTGAAGATATCTGGATCACGATATGTGACATCAAATCTTCATTTTCTTGAAATATGTCAAGTTGGTGTTTACTTGAAACAATTGATATCAATTGAAGATAAAGTTTTGGTTGATATGACAGTAACCATGAAGGAAATTTTTGATAAATATTGAGGTACCAGGAAAAATTTGATAAATATTGGGGTGATACAGACAAAATGAGTAAGGTGCTTTTCATACTACGTGTTTTGGATCCTCGCCACAAATTTAGCACTCATAGCTTTGCTCTTAAAAAATTGTTTGCGGACAAAGGGGAAAATATAGAGAGTGGTGTGCAAACGTACATGAAATCTTTATATTATGAGTATGAAAATCCTATTTCAAATGATAAAAGTGGTCAAGTATTTGAGGAATCAGGTTCATGGTCTATAACTATAGGAGATTTTGGGAATTTCTTTGCGAAATTACATAGTCATACATCTGGAAGTGGATGTGCAAATTCTAAGACAAAATTGAATAAATATCTTGAAGAATATATTGAAATTGGAAAAACGCACTTTGATGTGTTGCTTTGGTGGAAAGTCAACTCACCCCTTCCTTTCTGAGATGGCTCGAGAAGTATTAACTATTCCTATTTCATCTGAATGTCCGTTTAGAACTGTAGGAGGCATTGTTGATTCATTTAGGAGTTCATTAACACCTATATTTGTACAAGCTCTAGTGTGCCTTCAAGATTGGCTTAAAAGTGAACCACAACCTATAATATTGAGGAAGATATACATTTTCTTAAGCAACTTGAACAAGAAACAAAGAAACTTCCACCGATGTAAAAATGCGAATAGTTTATTAAATATTTTTGTTGCTTAGGAGTTGAGCCTTGATTAGTTATTGTATCTTTCTTTAGATTTGGCCAAACTAGTTAAAAATATTAAATTGAGGATATGTAGAGTTGAAGGGTAGATGTATTTGACTTGAGTGTATCGGAATGATAGAAAAAAAACAATAAACCAATTAAATTGCTTATGGGAACATCCAAGCACATATTTTTTTGACAAGATTTTCATCTTCACAACATTCTTGAAACTTTTTCCACGTTGTCGGGAGTTGTCTAATGTATCTCACTGCTTGCCTAACTCTTTCAATAGACACATTTATTAATTTTATGTCATCTTGAACAATAAGGTTCACAATACTAGTCATACACTTCATGTGAAGGTGACTACCACCCATAATGTCCCACTTAATCAATTGCTTAGACAACTCAGTAACTTTCACAATATTTGAGTCATCTTTATCAACTCTAACCATCTAAATCTAATGTTATCCCAATTCGTGCAATCAGTACTTACCAATAGACTTTGCTAAATTTTCACATATATGACTAGAAATTGGACAAAAGTTTATTATTCTTTTGAGCGAAGTCTATTTTTTATCAATCCAATGAGCTGAAATAACCATATCATTGAGTTTTAATGGAAGTCCAACTGTCCATGGTTAAACACTTCTTTTGTTGTGTTTCCTTAAAAAGAGTTATCATTTATGTTTCTCTTCATAAAAAGATCAAAGCAATCACGAGTCACATTGGTGCGAGAAGGACTGTGGAAACAAGGTTGTGCTACTTTTATATATTGTTCTAAGACTTTCTTTTTTAACAAATTTGAAAGAATGTTCATCAAGAATTACCATACGACTCAAAGTTTTCCTACACTTTTCTTGATCAAATTTCAATGGAACAACTACATCACCCTTGTTACCCCCTATAACTCGTTGAAATGCTATTTTCGCTTGTTTAATATCAATATTACAAGGCATCTTTTGGCATTTGGACTGATGAGTAAGTATCAATGTCGTCCCTTTAAGTCGGTACAATGCTCTTTCTTAACATAGTTGCAAACACCCTTACTAACTCCATAAGAATCAATTTTACGACTAAAATGGTCCCAATGAGGGGCCTAGTATCTTGGGACTTCCATGGTGGAGGTCTCATGTTCGAAACCCCTAGTCAGTGAAAACAAGGGATTTGCCTTCTAGGTCGAGCTTTCCGCACCAGGCTTGCCAAATGCCGGTTACCTCTCCTATGTGGTGTGCGAGTCATTGCATAGGAGCATGGGTTTTACCCTGTGCACACCAAAAGGGTAGCAGCTGTAGGTTTTCCTTGTAAAAAAAATTGTCTTAAGCTTGAGACTTTTTTTCCCTTTCTTTCTTTACATTGGAGTCAATAGTTTGAGTTTCATATATTACATTTGAATTTGAAGCTCCACTTTCACCACCAACCTTATCAATTAAGATATTTCAGGGCAAAATGGTCTGGTAGACCCTTGTACATGTATCAGTTTGTACTGTGAACCCTTCTACTTACCCCTTTTGACATCTGAACGCTTAAACTTAATCAAAATGAAACTTTTAAATCCCTCCAACCATGTGTGTAGTCCACTCTCCCTTACATAGATGACATGTCATATATATTAATGCCAAGTAATAATTTTCTTTATAATTATTTTTTAATTATTAATAAAAATATTGAATGAAACAAAAAATCAATAATTTTTTTATTTTATCAAATATAAATAAAATTATGATTTCTTTCACCTTTCCACCACCTACCTTAACCCACTACCATTGTCAAAATTCAACCATCTCCATATCCTCATTTTTCTTCTTCATTTTTTTACAGGAAAAACGAGGCATCACTTTTATTCAAATGAAATTAAACAGAAATTTACAACTTTATGAAAATAGATTGGGAGCATTTTTAGGTTTTCTTATAAGAAAAAAGAAAAAAGAAAAAAGAAAATGATGTCGCCAACGCGGGAGAAAGTCGTCGCCACCGTTGCTGGAGAAAGTTATCGCTGCCGCCGCCATTTTTTCTTAACTCCTCCAACCTCCACAAAAACAACCTTAGTCACCGCAAAAATAGATCTGGCCGAAAAAACTCTTCTCCGCCGCGCCACTCATCTCTCTCACGCACTGTCATTCAATGGTTTCGACGAGTGCTAGCCTCCGGTGAATCAGTTGTTGATCTGTGGCGAGCGCTCATCTCCATTGTTGGTGAATCATGGAGAAGGAGAAAAGAATTTGCTCTTGCATGAAAATGGCAAAAAGGAAGGGAAAGTGGGGAAGAAGAAATTAAAGGACTTATTAATTAATTGTTTTTTAATTTTATTTTTTTAATTTAAATATTCTTTTGACCTAAAAAAGCTATTCACTCGCCTTAAGGAGCGTGAAATCACACACTTTCACCAACTTAGTCATCTTAAAGACACATAAGCTTGGTCAATGGTCATAGGGATTTGTTAAATTGTGATTTAATGAGCTTAAGGGTCCAAATGACAAAGAGGTAAGTAGAAGGGTTTAAAATACAAACTGATACAAGTATAAGGGTTTATCAGACCATTTCACCTATTTTCAGTCATGATACTTCACCAAAGACATAAGACTGCGAAAAGATATAAATTATTCATCGATTGAACTAGTTCATATTAAAGGCAGATGAACTGTTGAAAGTTGAAGGAACTAAAAAAAGCTTGAAGTTTGAACAATAACTAAAAATAAATGCAGAACAAAAAATAAAGGCTAAACAAGAACTACAAATAGTCGGTTTTCCCTTTTAGCAAACTGATTGCATTTCACTTTTACTAAACTACTTGAATCTACACCCTAAATGATTTGAGACACATTACAAATTTCATTGTGAAAATGAAATGTGGATATCACACATAGGCTCAAACTTTTTTTTGATGACAAGGGAAATCTTCAGCCGCAACCCTTTGGGTGCGACCCCACAACCTCAATCTAGGCAGTTTCAAAGCAGCTATGATTCCTCCCATGTACAAAGCTAGTGACTTTCCCATGTATATGACAGTTCTTCAATTGTGTTTGGCATCACCATTTAAAAATCTTAAATGCTTAACATTGAGGAGGGATAAATGTAACAACTCAATCCTTCAGTTTAGGTTTTGCCACCCAACGTGATTTTTGGGACCTATGAGGCTTAGGGGTGCCTCGGTGCATTTGGAACGTGTAATGATGCAGACTATTTGTTGGTGCAGCTGTCATACCTGATTGCGGTAACAGGATAGAAGCTGGTAATTAAGAAGGAGACCATCTGGGTTTCCTCATGATGGATCCATCATAGATGAAGGGATCTCAACCATTATTTCACCATGCTCTTCTCCTTAAGATTCATTGAAGCTTGAGTGTCACTTTTGACTTGATTTTCTTGTTTGATTATCTTTTTTTCTATCTTTTTATCTGAGCTTTTTCATTCTTTGTTTCTTTTTGTTCATTCACACCTCTCTAAACATCTTTACTCATTTTTCTTTCTTTTCTCTACACACGACTCTTTTACCACCCTTTCTTTCTTGTTTTCCTTCATAATAGCCACCCTCAACTTAGATGATTAGCATGAGTTGAGTTGCACAATGTCCTAGGAAGGACCAGAGCCAAAATCAAGGTACAACTTTGCGGTAGCCACCCTCAACTTAGGCTATTAGCTTGAGTTGAGTTACACAATAACAAAAGAGAAACCACGGCCAAAACAGTTTCAAAATATTTTTAAGAAAGGTGAGTTGGGTGTACTGGAAGAATGATATTCTTTAGGCTCAAACATTTGGATCTAAGGGAGAAATTTTTTCTTTTGGTTGGTTGTTTTTAGGCTTAATTCCCAATTTCTAGTTTAAATCATCTTAGAAAGATTAACGGGGAGGTTCTAGATTGGCACGCACTATATGAATATACAGACAATCTCTCACACACACATGACACCTTCTTTCAACTATCGAATCATGTATATGGTTCATGTTATAGCTTAAGTAATTTTTCCTAATCGATTCCTATCATGTCATACAAAGAATCTATAATTTCAAGTTATGAAGCATAGAGGTACAACACATAAAAAATTTGAGGGGTATCACTTGACATGCTCTTTTGCTATCATGCTTTTATTGTAGTCTACTTCTACACTTAGACTATCCTAGACATGCTGGTTCAATACAAATTAAACAATTTTGTGAGAAAACCTCAAGGAAGGATTATGAGTTAGGTTATTGAGACTTCACACTAACACTCACAATCCTTTCACCCTACTCCCACAACAAATATAGTGCAATGCCCCCAATGCACAAAACAAATAAAACATAGGATGAGAGTGAGACGAACCCGCTAGGTCCAGATGAGCAACACCCTCAACTATAACGGGGGGAATAACATTAGTAATGCCCCTCGAAGCTGATGCACCAGCAGCCGACTCCTTTTCTTTAAGTTGTCACATCTCCTCATGAAATAGTTATTGTCTCTTAATCGCCTTAAGTAATGTTGCTTCTCCTTCTTAGCTCTCATCTCCTCCTCCGTATCCGTAGTACGATCTGAAGCCCGTGTGTGTTTTCCAGTCGCACGAGAAAGGTTAATGGTAGGCTCATCCTCACCAAGTAGTGCATTAAGCACCACATCTCCAGCATCTCCAGCGGCCAAAGCATAAATATTGGCCCAAAGATAGGCCAACTCCGCCTGGAACGCAACTAGAACCACAGTATGCTAGGTTGAGACCTTCCCAACATCCATAGCTCATAAGTGTAATTCCTCTCGTGCACTGCCTGTATCTTAACCTCAACACCTTTCCCGATCCGTGCCTCTGATTTCTATGCAGACTTCCAAGAGAGTCACAATTTGAGTCTCTAATTTCTAGACTCTGGCTAGTGGCAGCATGACAAACCTATGGGAGTAGGAGCACGTGGTATGCTTGCAGCCAGGCCAAATAAAGTGGAAGGTTGAGCAATCACATCATGCTCCTCAGTAGGGAAAGGAATGGTGCCCTCATCTGTCTTGTCATGAGCAAGTGTCTCGCCCATAGACTGTAAATCAAATGGGATACGCCTCTATGACTGCAGGGGTTGCATCATCCCATATCAAAACAACATTGACCGTCTGGTGCCTCTATAAACCTATCACATCCCCAAACGAGACCGGTATCCTCTCCACATAGGCGAAGATTAGACAAGCGAATAGTAAAATGGTTTTCTCCCGGGAAGCCCTCTCATGATTCTCGGCAATCAGAATTCGGGAGAATTATATCTCGTGCCCCAGCATCATTGAAGCTAGTATCACAAGCTCAGTCCTAAGTCACTATATTATCAGCTAATGTGGGGGACAATCTGTCCCGAGTGATAGACCACAATAATTTGGGTGCAAAGTTGAGAGTAGCCTTTTATATAGGTTGGGTCATGTCACGGATGTACTCAGCATTTACCCCCTCCTCAACAATATGCCCAGTCATTCAACGTAGCAAGGTATCTCTGATTAGTATCTCTCATGGCAACTTTATTCTGCACCACCCACATTCGCAAGTCATACTCAGTTGTGTTAATCGGCTGAGCATGTGAAGGGTCTTAAATAAATAGTGTATGGTGGCCTCAAATAGATCAACGGGGATGCCCCGCACCAAAGTAGTCAAAAGTGGGGGTTGGGCCAATGCCTTACCTGTGGTTTTCAATCATTCTCTCTCATTGAGAACAATCGTGCGTGGACAATGAGGAGTAGAGTTCAGTTTAATACAGTGATGTAGAGTTTTGAGAGTGGTGGATACACGGATATTGTTACAACCCTCAAAATTAATTAGGTTAAATTAGATCCTATCATGTGTTTTATGAGTTAATGAAGTGTTAAAAATAATGAATATTCGCATTAGAAGTCAGTTTGAAGAGTTTATAAGTCAAACGTCAAAGAACGACCAAGACGTTTGTTAGCCTTTGTGTGTACTAGTGTGCCTTGACATGTTTTACGCGTTGTTTGGTGTCCAAATTGATAGGGGAGGGTTCAAACACCTAGATAAACATGTTTAGGGTTGAAACATCCGGGTACGACTCCCAAGGACCACCGTAATGGTCCTTGAGGAGGACCCAAACCTTGGCAAGAAAGCCGCCAAAATAGTTCAACCAACGACCCTAATCGATGCCCCATTGATCAAACAACACCCGTTGTTAGGGAGTGTGGCTCCACAGTCTGACCCAAACCACGAACTAGCAGGACGGTCCGTTGATTGGTCGACGCTCCGTCGTTTGAGTCGTTGTTTGACACCTTCAACTTTTGTAGGTGTCTCGGCCAAGGTAAAGGCAAGTTTGGAAATTCACCCCACGTCCTAATTAAGTACTAGATGATTATTAGGGGTTATTTATGGTACTTTACGTTAGTTAAGACTCGAAAACCTAGACTTAGAATTCATTATTCAAATATCAAATCCCAAGATCAAAAGAAGTTACTCCAAAATCTCTATGGAAGCTTAAAGTCAATTTGAAGCTAGGATTGAAGTTCTTCATTGATTATTCTTCAATTAAGGTATGGTGATTTCATCCTTGATTCTTATCTCATTCAAGGAGCCAACTCCAAAGCTTTTTAAAAGATGTTCAAAAACCTTGAAATCCTTTTTTGAATTCTAAGCATGGGTTCTTGCATGAAAAGGATTAAATCAATCTTTTATGAAGTAATTGATGTTAATTGGTGGTTTTAAGATCAAAACTTTCATGAAGGTATTCCTTCAAATCCTAATTTTGGCTCTAAAGAGGGTGAATTGATCATGGTTTGATATTATTGAATTCATGTGTAGATTGTATTGGGCTATTGAAATATGTATAGATCATGATAGAATTGTTCATAACTTGGTTTATATTGTTGATGTCTATATTGAATGTTGTTGGATCATTGATATGGATTGATTGTTGGCTTAGTATTGTATATATTGATATTGGTAAGAGCTTTTGTAATGCGAATTGGTTGAAAAGGCTAAAGGATGATGATGATGGTCATTGGAAGGTGGTGAGTTGACCTAATTCCTTTATTTTTTATAGAATTGATGTTGAATTGTATTGATTGGTATGGTCTACTTATGGTGGCGGTATTTGAATTTTATATACATAATGAATATGGCCTTGTCGGCATTATTGTGTGAAATATGGTATGATCATGATATGGTATATGTGAAGGTATAAAGTAAAGATGCTCATGTATTGTCTATATGATTCTATATGGGTGCTATATTGGTATGATTGAATGTATTTCCTCCCAAGATGTTGATATATGATGATGAAGGACTAGGGAGAACATTAATAGAATGATGTTGTGTCTAGGTATGTGAATGTGATCTCTTGACTTGGTAGACTTAGGCACCCTTGTAATGTACGTGTATGAATGAATGAAAGTCTAGGATCGGTAGACCTAAGATGGTGCGCTTCTAAGAATGACTATTATGGGACCTTGAATAATAAAAGAAGGTCAAGTATGTGAAACCTTGAATCTGAAAAGAAGGTTAAAGAATGAGTTACCCTTGGGAAAAATATTATGAGTTGGTAGGATTTAGTAATGGTACCTTCTCTAATACACCTAGGAAATGATTTACTCTATGAGAAACAAGGCAAAGCACCGAGTGGGTCATAAGACCCCACACCGTGGAAGGTGTTCTACTTGGCAAAGGTAGAACTAGGACTCATCCCATGTTGGCTCATGGTTTTGAGATATCAAGGGCTTTCTCGTACTCTAGTCTCATACTCAAATAGAGCTACTACAACAAGCATATTCCATTCCTAGCTAGTATGGTCTAATGTCGGTTATATGGGATGTACACTCTAGCTAGTGGATGGGTTCTACAACGTGGGTTAGTCGAATGGGACATACACATGGAACGAATAGACCTTGAATGTGCTAGGATGAGTTCCCTAGGTCTTCCAAGACAATTATGTGAAGTCCTTTATGTGATTACTTGTCTCTTTTATTGCCTTAAATGAATATTGTTCACTTATTGAAGTATGTTGTATAGATAGGCTCATGTCTCACTTAGGTTGAGAGTATAAATGATAAAAATGGTTACATGGATGAATATGGAACTTTGTATTAGGTGATTTAAAGAATATTCTTACTTTGGGTAGTCTTAAAGATTACTTAAGTGTGCTTGAAGAGGGTGTATGAGCGGTCACTTCATGTCTTACTCAAGTGAGTCTTAGGATAACCTTTTGTAGGGGGTCCAAATGCTTATATGTGTTCTAAATGATTATGGTCATATATTGTGGATTACTTGAGTATGTCTTATATGTGAATATTGACTTGAAGATGTTTCTTATACTTGTATTATATGAGGTTTATATCAAAAGAGCATGAAAAGCATATCTTAAAGTAAATGTCCGTTTTAGCATGGTTTTCATGCATGTTAACCATACTTAGTGCATTCAATGTGTTAAATTCCATATGTTGTTCTATTTCCACAAGTGTAGCTGGCAAGTGAGGATTCTTTTAGAAGTGAAGCTTGGGAGTAACATTCTATTAAAAGTAGTGCCGGAGTTATTATACTTTATGGAGTATAATTCTAGCTGCTTTCTTATTTTATTGCGCATCCTCATTGTAAAACGGTTGTTTTTGTTCAATGCTTGTGTATTCAGTACTCTTTAAGGGGAAATCAATGATACTTACTGAGTACTTCCCGTACTCACCCCTTTCTTTTCCTGCACACAATGCAGATTTGAATCCCTGTACCAATGTTCCCCCAGCGTGATTCTTGTGGTGAGTTATCAGAAAGTTCATGTTAGCTTAGGGTTTCATTTTTGTTTAATCCACTTCCGTACATAATTTTTACTTATTTCAGACAATGTCATTATTTTTACTCTTAGATGTTTCTGGGACATGTTTGGATTGCTTTCGCATTATTTATATCCTTCAAGCTTAGATATTATATGATTTCATGATTTGGAATATGTCTCTAATCATTGGGAATATGTTCAGTTAATTATCGAATCGTTGGTTTGCCTAACTTAGGAGTGTTGGATGCCAACACAGCTAGGTGTGGATCTTGGCTGTGACAACAAAGATGTATGGCTCCATTAGATTGATTTCTTTTGAAGTTGGGAAGTTCAAAACCAAAAATGAACTGAAATATAACTTATTATCAGAAGAAAGAATAGAAGTTTTCCATTTCATACAAAAACCATAAGACAACAAAAGATGGTTATCAGTTATCACTATAGCTGGTTTAGCTGCATGGAGCATTAATAAGCGATAACTACTCCAAGTTTAGACTAGTTTTTAAATTAAAAATGCATGAGCCCAGCGCTTAGCAAGGCATTAATGTATAAATATTACTCAAACACACACATCATTTTGTAAAAGCCTTTTGAATTATGCATAAACATATCACTAGAATTTGTAAGGATGAAGATACACATGTTAATAGCCTTCTGATAATTTATGAAAACCTGAAAAACCTCTAACCTTTCTTTCTCTTCGACGCTGCAATATGCTGATACCCCAAGCCATGATGAAGCAAGGTAAAAGAAAACCAGCAGGACGGAGCAAAAGAAGCTGTGTCAAGGATCAACAAGATCATTAGTGTCACACAATATTTAAATCTATGGATGTGTTATATAGTCACCACAGAGAAAGAGAGTTTCATTTTATCATCTACTTACAGAGAAAAAAGTAGAAACATCCTCGTCATCACCTTCGCCATTTTCAAAAGCATGCCTCAGTAAAAGGAGGGCGTTAACTGCAGGATAAAGCACATAATTCAATAAGGTTACCAAGATCATGACAATGATAAAAGTGGCTTTAAAACGAAAGAGACTTATTAAGAATGTTTTATTGCCCCATCCACAATTTTCTAACACATTAAAAAAGTACTTACCTAGTTCTCCTAATTTTCACATCCCTAAATGAGCAGGACTGTTCCCTATACACACTGAAGACCTTTGAACACATTTAGGCAGAAAGTGAATGTGATATCTGAATATTTTTAAAACCAGAGCAAAAAAAGGTATTGAGTAGGGAAAAAGACGGAGCACAGAAGGAGAAAAGAGAAAAAAACATGAATTACAACACAGGATGTTCACCCTCTACCTTCCTACTGCACATTTCCACTTTAAAGAAAATGAACATGAATATACACACAGCCACTGGTGGACAAATTTCTGATCTTCTTTATTAGTTAAGGGTTAAAGAGTGAGATAAGGTTTCTTCATTTTTTTTTTGGATACTCCAGTGAAGAAAATCTTCCTCGTCTTCTTCTCTAAATCTAGGGGAAAAAAATACAAGAACACAATTCCATGAAATCTGATCACTGCATACCTCCAACTACACCCAAATCTTATCTTACATACCATTATGTCACTTCCTAGCAGGAAATTTCAAATTTTCAAAAAATTAAGAAGGTATTCTCCTCTCGAAGGACAAATTCGTAACCTTCTTGATATCAAGCATACGAATGGTTTCTAATGCATACCACATTCCCACAACTCTATATTAGCAAGTAACCCAAGTTGCACGGACGCTTCACTTTCGATGCCACACCAGTAAATACAGTAATTTTGGACAATCCGACATGCACCTCTTGACATCTTTGAAGAGTCCGAGCAACATAGCAAGTAACAATACAACAAGTTCAAATTACACCAGATAGTTACAGTAGCTCACAAACAAAGCAACGAAACGACCAAATGCAGCTCCACTAGCACTTGCATCAACATATTCGTTATGGTTAGCATCTTGAAGATATCGTTCCGTGACAGCCATCGAAAGAAGTCCAAGGTCATTTAAATCGAGCTGAGTATCAGCCAGTGTCCAGCAACCACTGAAAGAAAAATTCACATCGATGAAACCATTAGTGACATAGAACACAAGATTTTCAGCTAATCGGATCAAAAGGGTATGCTATCATGTTTGGAATGCTCTAGGTCTAGGACCACAAGAGTACTGCAAGGCTGCAAGTGGAGAAGCATCAATAATCAATAACACCATAGAAGAAAGAACGGAAAATATACCCACTATGGTCTACTAAATCAGTAGAAGAAGCAAAGGCTTCAAGGTAGTGTAACAACAAAAACTGGTTATAAAAAAAGGTTACTCCAGATTAACCAAACTATGCACTAATACTGTATTTTGAAGAAAAGTGAAAGATAATAAAGCTCAACATGTCATAAAACCCTTACAACAACAATATACCCAATACCCGGTGAAATCCCACAATAGAGGTTTGGGGAGGGTAGAATGTACACAGACCTTACCACTACCTAATAGAGGAGAGAGGTTGTTTCCAAATATCATCGGCTCAAGAGAAACATATTCAGGTGCACATACGGATGCAGTGAATAGAATATGGCGAGTAAAAAGGTAACAGTGCAAAGCCTACCAGAAAGGAGCGAAAAACAACAATAAAATAATGTGATAATCAAAACACGATAAATAATACACTAGAATAGATTATTGAAAATGATAATAAACTTCTTAAATAGCTGCTCTCCTTGGTTAACAAAAATAAAACTAGTTCATGTTAGTGAAGATCTTTATTTCCCTATAAAAAGGTCAGAATATGATTGAGTGCCAATTTCATTTTCAATACAATGAAAAGTTAATGCAATAATAAAAATGAAGGGAAATTCGTTTACATATTAAATATTGCCGATCACCTTCATAAGCCGATGGAAATTTAATAATGAATAACATGGATCAATTTAGTTAGTGAAGAGTTTCTGTTCACCACTGTAATATGATAACAAATGTTATACAATCAATAGGAAGTTTAGAATACCATATTTCGAATAAAGGGAAAGGTCTAAATACAAAAATCTGAAAGCTTATATTCCCAAGGTTTGATACAGACCTACATCTGTACTTGAGAGTACAACAACTACTACTCCTTATTCCCAGACAAAACTTGGGTAGGCTATATGAATCCTCACTACCCTGTTTATCAATTTAAACTCATCTCAGGCAAATATTATACAAAATAAAATAAAAAAGGTACTAGAAGTTCTCTGTATTTTCTAGTGGCATGTACACCTCTGGATTTGACCTATTTAGGTGGATTTTGACTTTTCAGTTCTTTTTTTATTTTTGGAGGTGTTTGGGAAAACAAAAGAAGACTTAAGCAATTTTTTTATGCTAAGAAAGTACAAAAGAAGCTAAAACGCAAAGTTGGGTACAACCAACTTATGGCTTTCAACTTATAAATGCCAATCTAAACACCCCTGTATATGTTCTTTGCATTGTGAGACCTATACAGAATCCACTTGCTAACTCCTAAACAAGTGGTCACTTTATTTCAGAATAACTAGTAGGTCCCAGACTGAGGTAACACTTTATCAATTGCAAAAATTACCAAACCTAACAAATATTTGTTTGATGTTATTGAATAAAACCAAAGAACAAGAATGACAACAAACAAAACAATTTAAAAAGAAAAAGAAAAGCAACTAGATCAAGGATAACAATGTTCTTCAATAACTAAGTAACAAAACCTAGGTGGACAACAATAAAAGGAACTTAGTGTCCATAAATACAAAAGGTGTGGATATTTACGCCTATTACCAAAAGGGTGCAACATAAAGTGGTCGAGGAAGTATATACTATAACAATTGTGCTTAAAGTATAATTGGAAGAAGTGGAACAAACTGTTGCTTCGGGGGTACAAAATATGTAAGCAGATTACCCTTAACAACAAACAAATACAACTAGAGATACTGATGAAAAAAAAGGGACCTACTTTTCATACTAGGGGTTAGCAGGTAAGAAAGAGAAGACTTAGCTGGGTGGAGAGCACATATTATAAGCTTCTGTTAATGTCACTACCTGACAATGTCAAGTTCTTTAAGAAAACATTATTGAGATACTAGACAAAAGTAGGATCAACATGATTGACATTTACATGCACAAGCACCACTGATATCAATATTCAGTGGCTAATTCAACAACAAGAGCAAAAAATAGTCAACTTTACAATGATACCTTCAATCTACCACTACAAGTTCAAGGAATCTCCAATTTTTTCGTGCTGTCTTCTTCCTGGTAAATTCGACATTCCACAGTTTGAACTAGTGGCTCTTCTTCAAATCCAGCTTCTAGTTCTTCTTCTTCCTCATCATGGATTGACGGAACAACTCTATGAGAGTAAAAACTTCCCACTGAGGATCCTTCATTCTCAGCATATAGAACCTAGTGTCCTCCCATTAGAAGTTCACTTATGTATCCTAAAATCACCAAAAACCATCTCACACATATAGAATGAAAAACGTCAAATTCAAGGATAGTTGTAAACATTATACATGTGTATTTGAGTCAATGTTAACAACAGACCATTTTGTACCATCAATCTCCATAGTACGATGAAACAAAAGAAATAATTCACAAATCCCAATAAATTGTTCAGCCAAAAGATAATCATGAACAAAGTGCGAAAAATGATTTGGAACGGTGAGGTACCTGAATATGGTGTTGTTAATAGAATTTGCTATGTTCCACAGACAAGATTAAAGAGAAGTTGTAACAACTACTTTGCCTTTAACAAAAAGGGCAATTAAAAAAAAGTATAGAAATTGGATTACGAAAAATTATTATGAACAAGATTTAGTTGATTGGGGTCTACACATAAATTAATAAATATAAATAATTCCCACCAATTCACCAACCCCTCAAATTCTTCTTTTGGGAAGACTATATATTATATTCTCTATCGGTGATTTTTCTAAGGCAGAATAGTTTGGTGGATTCATGTACTTGTGTTATGGATATTTATATTTAACTTTTTGTAATCTGGACCCCTGAACTTATTCAAAATCAACATTTTAAACACTTTTTTTATGTGGCATCCTATGTGGAATTAACCCACATGGAGCATGTGATTCAGTCGAAGAAAGAGCGTGAGACGCCTTAAAAAAGGCACTAACGATCATATTTTGATTTTTAAAGGCTATTTCTTCTTCTTCACTCAACATCATTGTTAATGCCTTTTTGAGCTTTTTTCTTTCTTTTTTTCTCAATCTTGCTTTGTAAAAAATTCTCTTTTATTTTTTGCGTCTTTTATTTTTTACTTCAATCTACTCGTCTTTTTTTTTGTTTGATTCTATTGTGTTTTTGTTGGTTTTCACGATGAGAGTTCGATGTTGCTACTGTGGAATATATGTTGAACTAAAAACATCAAGATCACCGACTAATCAGGGAAGAATGTTTTGGGGCTGCCAAAAATATTCATCCGGTAATGGGTGTGGATTCTTCCTATGGGCTGATGCAAGTGAACAATACAACATCAACAATTCATCAACGAGTTCAGGGCAAGCAAGACACGGAACACATAGAAGAAAATGAAGGCAAGGAAGACAAGAATCAAACACTAGTATTGATATCACTGTTATTGTGATTGTTGTTATTTGGTTTGTAGATGTTATTTTTAAGATATATTGATTTGTACTATGTGTTATTTGATAATGAAATTGATTACATTTACGTGAGAATTCTGAATAACTTTATTCAAGCACAAATTCGTACAAGAAAAAAAGGCTTCCCAATAGCAACTTAACACAAATTTATATACAAACAGTTGGGATCAAGTGATTAATAAAAATAAAGTTAGTTGGGATCATGTCATTAAGCTAAATAAAGTGAAATCTTATGTGTGCCTTGAGTTCCTTGAGTTCTTGGTGTGCCTTGAGAGCTTGGTGTGCCTTGAGTGCTTGGTGTGACTTGAGTACTTTTGTAACTTTCCTCCCGTATATGCCTTTGAGTAATTGCAGTTCTTCCCTTCCACCTTAGTCCTTTGGGTTTGTAACTAAGATCAATATTTGTAGGAGTTGAATTTGTCAATGTAGCACTATGTAATATCCTATCAGTATTTTCAGACTGAGAGAATAACAAAAGTCTTAACCCAGAGATGAACTAATATCAATTAAAGCAATTTAATGTGTTTAAATGATAAAATACATATCCTCTCAGTTACACTGCCACTTGATCCAAATAAGAGATCATAACCAGCTGTCTTTGCTTGTTTTGATCTTGGTTTCTTATAGGCAAGAGATGCAGCACCTCCTCTCAAAGTTGTGCTAGTTTTTTTTTTGGCCAGTTGCACTAGAAGTTGATAGTTGAGTGGAACTTGGAACTGCCCTTGGACCTGCACATGGAACTTCCCTTGGACCTTCACTTAGAACTACCCTAGGACCTGCACGTGGAACTGCACATGAAACTTCCCTTGGACCTGCACTTGGACCTGCCCTTGGAACTTCCCTTGGACCTTCACTTGGACCTGCACATGGAGTTCTAATAGCAACATTTGAAGCTCCAGCACTTGCATCACTTGTTCAAGCAGCAACATTTTTCTACAAGCATAGAGGCATTAAAGCACAACTTACCAAAGTATAACAAGAGTAAAATTCAATAACAAAGAGACATGAAAACATAACTTATCAGAGTTGGATATCCTTTCTGGTTATGTCCAAAAGTCTTACACATAGAACATTTCTTTTTTCTTCCCTTCCTTGTAGCCTTTTCAAACTTCTTCTAAACTAGCTCATTACTATATTTTCTCTTATTTTTTCTTGGTCTTTCTGGCAGGGATGTTATTTCAGGTGGTTCAATGGCTGGTCTATCACTTTTTGGCCACATCTTCATGTTTGTCATAGGTTGAATAAATCTTTTATATGCTTTCAGGTATGTTTCCTTCTTATACCAGTGGTCAACAAATGACTCAACAACCCAATCCTTAAAATGAATTACTGTAAGTGCATGACCACAAGGAATTCTCTTTAATTGCCATGACCTACAACTACACACCTTCTTTTTTAGGTCAACAACATGTTTATATGATGGATCATGAATCTCAAAGACAAGATCACCATTAAACCTTACCTCAGAATTATCTGCAATTTCAGTATTTTTCTAAGAATATCCATAGCCACAGGTGATCTATCAGTAATCCACTTTTCTGAAAGTTCTCTTATTTGATTCATTCTTTCCATAACATTGACTCTTATTTCCTCTAGCATAGTGATTATTCATTTGAACCTAGAACCTACAATCCAACTGTTGAAAGTCTCACACATGTTGTTCTCAACCACATCACACTTGCTATGTTCTTTAAAATATGCCTTACATAATGCTTCCTTGTTATACTTTAACTGTGCTTATATAATGCCTTATCCTAACTCACTTAAATTATCATGTTTGGACTGTAAAAGTACCTCAAATGGTGCCCTTGAAACCTGCCATAATTTTCTTATCCTTTTTTCACCCCTCCAGTTTTTCTTCTAGTTTGCCCATATATGCCTAGCACACCATCTGATTTCAGCATTTGGCAATACATCAATAAGTACAAGATGAAGACCCTGTCAAAAAAGAACATTTGAAATTCAACAATGTAAATATCAAATACTCCAAAAATTAAAGAATAAATTTATCAAATAATATAGTAATACTTTATGCATATCAGACATCACTGTTAGTCCTTCACCTTCTGTAAGCTCCAAATCATGTCTGATGCACTTGAGAAACCAAGAGCATGTATCCTTGGTTTCTTTATTAACTATTGCCCATGCTATAGTGTACATCTGATTATTTCCATCTTTGGAAATGCAAGTTAATGGTTCACCTTTACATACACCGTTAAGAAATGCACCATCTAAACCAGAATTCATCTACACCATTCTTTCCATCTACTTTTTAAGGAACCAAGACAAATACAAATGCTTATAAACACCTCTTTTCCTGGAATTGTGTTCTTGGATGTCCTAATAGATGCAGTAGTTCCAGGATTTGTGGTCTTTAATTGCTCAGCATAATCATACAACCTAGAAAACTCCTCTTTGAAATCTCCCATATGTTCATTCATAACTCTCAATTTTGCCTATCTACAACTTGTTTTACTAACATACAAACCATACTCCTTTTGTATCAAAGATTGAATCTGATGTAGTTTGATGGTAAGCTCACTCATATTCCTCTCTTTGTAATATTTACTAATCCAAATGGGGTTACACAGTTTGTTTCTTGTTCTTTTAAAACACTTGTGAACTAGAAAATATGTTTTAACACTGAAGTTTCCTGTGTTACCATCAATACTTCCAAGAATATGCCAAGGACAACCTTTTTTCTTACAATGTGCCCTTACCCTTTTCTTCTCATTAGGTTTCAACTTAATATTAACACCTTTTTGAATAGAGTAAGTTTGCAGTGGCTCCCTGAACATGTTATTCAAAAATACCATATTCAGTTGAAAACAAACCTTTTTAGCAGTTGGATCAAAGTAGACCTTATTACTTTCCTTCCTGGGTGCTGGATCTACCACTTCATCATCCCCAACAGGTTCCCCTTCATCTTCATTAATGTCAGTACCAAGATCCGAACTATCAAAATAAGGGTCATCACCACCCAAATTTCCTTCAAATCTACCCTTTCTCTCCTTATAAATGTCTTCAAAACCAACATCTATACCTACAGGACCAGATGGTATTTGTCACGACCCAAAACGAGTCGTTAGTGGCACCCACACTTAACCTACTAGGTGAGTGAACCAACAAATCTAAACCCCAAAATTTACCAATAGTTCAACTATGAATAACAAAAATAATGCGGAAGAACCAAAACTTATTAATGTAACCAATTAAATAAGCTTCCAAAGTTTAACACTTATTATCCACAAAATCTAGAAGTCGTCACATCAAGAACATCTATCCTCAAATTACCATGTCTAAGAGTAGTTAAGAAACTAAAATAAGTAAAAAGATGGTCCATGTCCGAAATTCAAAGACATCAAGACGTGAATGAGAGAATCCAGCACAAGCTAGAAATAATAGCTCACCCTGAACTCTGATGTGCTGGAGACTGATTAGAGCTGAGGGCCAGTCGAAGTCGATGGTACACTTGCTGCACTCCACAAAAGAAGAAAGAAGAAAATACAAGTAGGGGTCAGTACAAGGAACACGTACTGAGTAGGTATCATCGGCCAACTCAAAATAGAAACCAATATACATTGAATAATAATATAAAATCAACTACAATACTTAACAGGTGGCAACAACAAACACATGAACCATTGACAACAACACCATAATAGGTACACCATCAATCACAACATCAAGCACACCTATAAGGACTCATGCCTCCACACCATACTCGTTTGGGAAATAGGTTCTTTGAGTTTGAGTATATTAAGTTAATTCAAGATTCCTTTCCTTTAATGTTAACGTGTCGGAACGTGACACTCTGATCCCATATACCGTGTCGGAACGTGACACTCCGATCCCATAATATCGTGTCAGAACGTGACACTCCGATCCAATTATCTCATTATTTTATATCAGCAAGCCTTCTCTATTCAAGGCGTCATTTTAATAGAGAGGGTTCAAGATTAGAAATTCAACACTCTCATAATTTTAGGCCAACCATAAACCACACGATCAAAACATACAACCACACAATCAAGTACATAGGAGACTTTACAATATCAATCAATACATATCAATCGCTATTTAGAGTTTATCTATCAAATAGAAATAAACCATAACCTATCTCCACCGAAGAATTCGAAGTTAGACAACTATTTCTCCAACGCTTTTCCTTTCCTTATTGCTTCCGAACCCCTCCAATCTATCAAGTATACAATATTTGTAAGTAAACACGCTCAATTATTTGATCAAGTTTCATCCTTGATCTCAATTGATATGTCGAATCCTACTTTTCATAAATTCACATCTATGATTAAGTCTTAATTACTCCAAATAACATAACTTTAAGGGTATTCAAATAATAAAATACACCTAATATTTAATTTGGTATACAAATATATCATCACTTGACTTATAGTAGTATAACTTTAAGAAAAAAATCCTAAATTTCTCAAACTAAGCGTGAACTATAATCTGCATACATGAGGTATGCAGAAACTTACCACATTATTGTATGTTGATTTCCCACTACAATTAACATAACATTATTATAGTAATCATTAGACAGTCTTCAGTTAGTTATCAATTTTAGCAGGTCCCCATATTTAATTTTCTATTAAGTATATACGTATATTTATTATGTACCCTTTTATCCTCTCATAACAATCAATTATATTTATTATCAATTCTGTTTAACGTTACAACAACACTACATTCTCTAAACATTATTCAACTCTTCGTTAATCAATAACAATAAAGATTGAAAGGATATAAATAGGCATTCTAGTAAATATTACTGTAGGTTCTCATGTGTGGATTGAGGATCCATCAGTTGCTTGGATTGATGCACAAGTATCAGAAGTTTATTGACAGGAAGTTCAGGTTCAGACATCTGATGGGAGGACGGTTGTAGCAAATTTATCAAAAACTCACCCCAAGGATGGAGATGCTCCTGATGGAGGAGTGGATGACATGACTGAACTTTCATATTTGCATGAGCCTGGAGTCTTACATAATTTGGCAACAAAATATCAACTCAACGAAATCTACACTTATACGGGAAGTATTCTTATAGCCATTAATCCGTTCCAAAAATTGCCTGATTTATATGATGGTCGCATGATGGCAAAATACAAAGGAGGATTCAATCGCTTATAAACCCATGACGTCACCAATTTATTTTATTCGTAAACCTAATAATTAAATAATCTAACTCCTAACTCACCCAATAATATGAAAGGATAAGCCTTAAGCTTTTGAAGTTTAACTGAAGTTTTTCCTTCAACCTTGTCGGTGGTGCTAAGAATCAAGAAGAAGAGGCGTATGCGGTTTTCGTATAATCAAATATGTTAAATAAATTAGTAAAACTACCCCACTAATTTCATAATTATAATTATGAATAGTCCAAAAGACCCATTTAAATCTATCGGAAAGTATTTTCAAACATAAAAAGTTCTAGTTCTCAAAACGACCGAAAATGGTCGTTACAATAGATAACAATTTACCCATCGTTCGTCCTCGAACGATCATAAGAAGAAAGGCGAGGGTGAGAAAGTGTACAGGAATCTGTAAAAAGATGTGGATATCTTTCTTGCATATCAACCTCACTCTCCCAAGTGGACTCTTCAACTGGCCGATTCTTCCACTAATCTTTAATAGATGCAATCTCCTTTGATCTCAACTTGCGGACCTCCCTATCTAGAATAGCAACAGGCTCCTCCTCATAAGACATATTCTCATAAAGAAGAGCTGAATCCCAACGAATAATGTAGTTTCCATCACCATGGTATTTTTTCAGCATAGACACATGAAATACCGGGTGCACTCCTGACAGTCCTGGAGGCAAGGCTAATTAATAGGACACCTCCCCCACGCGCTTAAGTACTTCAAATGGTCCAATATACCTCGGACTTAGCTTACCTCTCTTACCAAACCTCATCACTCCCTTCATTGGTGAAACCTTCAGCAAGACTTGTTCACCTTCCATAAAATCCAAGTCTCTAACCTTTCGATCTGCATATTCCTTCTGCCTACTCTGAGCTGCTAAAAGCTTTTGTTGAATAAACTTCACTTTCTCTAATGATTCCCTCAGAAGATCAATACCCCAAGGTCTAACCTCAAATGCATCAAACAAACCAATGGGGGACCTACATCTCCTCCCATACAATGCCTCAAATGGGGCCATATCAATACTCGAATGATAGCTGTTGTTGTACGAAAACTCTGCTAAGGGTAAGAATTTATCCCAATGACCACTAAATTCTATCACACATGCACAAATCATATCCTCCAACACCTGAATCGTTTGTTCAGACTGACCATCGGTCTGAGGATGAAATGCAGTACTAAGATCCAGCCTAGTACCTAATTCAGCATGTAATGTTCTCCAAAACTTAGAAGTAAATTGTGTACCTCTATCTAATATAATAGAAAGTGGAACTCCATGTAATCGAACAATTTCCGAGATATAGAGCTTGGCTAACTTCTCTGCATTGTAAGTCATCTTGACCGTAATGAAGTGAGCAGACTTAGTTAACCAGTGAACAATTACCCAAATAGAATCAAACTTACCCAATGTCTTTGGAAGACCAACTACGAAATCCATTACAATTCTTTCCCACTTCCATTCAGGAATGGGCATTCTCTGAAGTGTCACTCCAGGCTTTTGGTGTTCATACTTTACTTGCTGACAATTTGTGCATTGGGCAACAAAATCGACAATGTCACGCTTCATTCTACTCCACCAATAATTTTGCCTTAGATCACGATACATCTTGGATGCACCAGGATGTATAGAATACCTCGAACTATGAGCCTCCGTAAGAATAGTGTGAGTCAAATCATCAACACGAGGCACACATACTCTTCCCTTAATTCTCAAGACGCCTTTCTCATCAATTATTGCCTCTTTAGTCTCTCATCGCAATAACATATCTCGAATTCGGCTCAGCTTCTCATCAACAAACTGCTTTCCCTTAATCTTGTCAAGAAAGGAAGATCTTGCCTCCATAGAGGCCAAAAATCCTCCTTTCTCTAGTACTTCCAGCCTCATAAAGTCATTAGCCAGAGTCTGAACCTCTCTAGCCAATGGGCGTCTAGAAACCTGTAAGTGGGCTAAACTACCCACGCTCCCTGCTTTTCTACTTAAGGCATCTGCCACAACATTAGCTTTTCCAGGGTGATATAAAATAGTAATATCACAATCTTTGAATAATTGCATCTACCTTCTCTGCCTCAAATTTAAATCCTTCTGAGTAAAGACATATTGTAGACTACGATGATCTGTGTAAACTTCACACTTGACCCCATATAGGTAATGCCTCCACTACTTCAATGCAAATACAACTGCAGCCAACTCCAAATCATGGGTCGGATAGTTACGTTCATGCATTTGCAATTGCCTTGAAGCATAAGCAATTACATTCCTCTCCTGCATTAGCACTGCACCCAAACCAGAATAAGATGCATCACAATAAACAATAAAATTCTTACCTTCCACTGGCAAGGTAAGAATTGGTGCAGTAGCCAACAAGGTCTTGAGTTTCTGGAAACTTTCTTCACATTCATCCGACCATACAAATGGAAAATTTTGCTTAATCAATTTTGTCAGCTGTGAAGCAATAGAAGAAAATCCGTTGACAAATCGACGGTAGTAACTAGCTAAACCAACAAAGGTCCTTACCTCTGAAACATTAGTAGGTCTTACCCAACTCTTCACTGCTTCTAACTTAGAAGGATCCACCATCACTCCATCCTTAGAAACCACGTGCCCCAAGAAGGACACTAAATCTAGCCAACACTCACACTTGGAGAATTTGGCATAAAGCCTTTTCTCCCTCAACAACTCCAATACAACTCTCAAATGCTCCTCATGTTCTTTCCTGCTATTTGAGTATATCAGTATATCATCAATAAATACAATAACAAAGAGATGAACATATGGCTTAAGAATCCCGTTCATTAGGCTCATGAAAGCAGCAGGGGCATTCGTAAGCCCAAAAGACATTACTAAGAATTCATAATGCCCATACCTGGTTCGAAAAGTAGTCTTTGGCACATCAGTTGCCCGTATTTTCAATTGATGATAACCAGATCTCAAATCAATTGTAGAGAAGACACAAGCACCTTGTAACTGATCGAACAAATCATCAATGCGAGGAATGGGATACTTGTTCTTAATAGTTACCTTATTCAGCTGCCTGTAGTCTATGCACATCCGGAAACTTTCATCTTTCTTATTCACAAATAAAACAGGAGCACCCCAAGGGGATGCACTCAGTCTAATAAAACCTTTACCTAAAAATTCCTGAAGTTGGGCCTTTAACTCCCTTAACTCAGCTGGAGCCATTCTATAAGGGGGAATGGAAATGGGGCGAGTACCCGGCTCCAGATCATTACAAAAATCAATATCCCTATCCGGTGGCATACCAGAAAGGTCTGCAAGAAACACATCCAAAAACTCACGGACTATCGAAACAGACTCAATCGAAGATACTTTGGAAGTATCATCCCTGAGATGTGCCAAGAAATCTAAACAACCCTTACTCGCCATCCTCTTAGCACGAAGAAAAGAGATAATACAGACTGGAGTGGAAATATAGTCACCCTCCCACACTAGCGGATCTGTCCCAGGCTTGGCCAATGTCACAGTTTTAGCATTACAATCTAAAATTGCAAAATTTGGAGAAAGCCAAGTCATACGTAGAATCACATCAAAATCAACCATCTCTAGAATAATCAAATCTACATAAGTATTGCTCCCCACAAAAGTCACAAGGCAAGACCTATACACCTTCTCAACTATCACAGACTCACCCATAGGAGTAGAGACACGACTAGGCATGTCAAGCAAATCACAATATAAATCAAGACCAGTAGCAAATGAGGAAGATACATATGAAAATGTGGATCCAGGATCAAATAATACAGAAGCCATGCAATCATAGACCAAAAGAGTACCTGTGATAACAACATCAGATATCTCTGCTTCAGACCTCCCGGGGAAAGCATAACAATGAGCCCTATCACTTGTCTGTCCATTGCCCCTACCAAGCTGTGCTGCAGTAGTTCCAAATTGCCCGCCACCCTGACTGAATTGGTGACCACCATTACCTTGGCCACCACGTCCTCCAGAATAGCGGCCTCTACCATGACCACCTCTACCTCTAACTACTGGGGTCTATAACTCTGTTTTGGACTATATTTCCTAATATGTCCAGCCTCTCCACATCCATAACAATTCCTGGAGTCAAGTATAGGTCTTTGTGAAAATGACGAAGTCTAGGGATAACCTCCAAACTCAGAAAAAGGCTGACTGATCTGCGATGAACCCCCAGCTGAAGCCTGCAATGAAGACTGAATAGGACGGGCTGGGTAACCTCTTGAACTCTGCCCTCTGGAGTAAGAACCACTGAACGCACCTCCCTTGCGGAACTTCTTAAATGTCGACGCCATGGTGAAGCGGCTGGCTTCACCCCCTCCACTTCTATCACAAAATCAACCACTTCCTGAAAGGATTTTGCTGCAGCAGCTACCTGTAAGGCTGGGATCTGCAAATCTGACCTCAATCCTTTCACAAAGCGGCGAATCCGCTCTTGTGGACTGAAGCAAAGCTAAGTGGCATACCTGGATAGTGAACAAAATTTGGCCTCATAAGAAGCAACAGACATCCTTTCTATTGGCTCAGGAACTCATCTCTCCTCCTATACCTCAAAGTTCGGGGTATATACTTCTCCATAAATAAGCTAGAAAATGATGCCCAAGTCATAGGTGTTGCTTGTGCTGGTTGACACTCAACATACTACCGCCACCACATTTTGGCATTCCCCTGAAACTGATAGGTCACAAACTCAACACCGAATCGTTCTACTATGTCCATCTTTTGTAGCAGCTCATGACAATCAACCAAAAAATCATAGGTATCTTCAAATTCAGCACCCTTGAAGACTGGAGGTTTCCATTTTAAGAACTTAATGAAAATTTCATGCTGATCACCTGTCATTATAGACCCTGTAGTCAATCGAGGAAACGTGCCTATCTCCAAAGATGCATCCATGCGGGGAGCAATAGCAGCTGCATGTTGTACCCCCTGAACCTGAGGTGCTGGTGCAGAAAACACTAGAGGTGTCTGGCCCTGATCAGATAACCCGCTAAGATAAGTAAGAACCTGATTAATCATCTCAGGGGTAGGCTGGGGTTGTACTTCCTTATCCTGAACCTGCTCATTTTCCCCTTCCTCACCCTCTCTCACTACCTCATCAGTCGGTGGAGGAGTCACTGCTCTATTCCTAGCTGGACTAGGTGTTTGTCCTCTGCCTCTAGTGGGCGTCCTCCTGCGACCTCTACCACGGCTTGTTGCCACTGCTCCACCTAGAGTTACAGCCCCAATGGTTGGCTCATACGCACCCTGTCTTGCCGATGTTGGTGTTGGTACAATTATTGCTCTAGTTCTAACCATCTCCGAAATAGAGTGAGGATGTGAGATACCAATATGTATCACCTAGATACCAATTGGATCACAGTAATAATATGAAAGAAAGAAAGAATGGAGTTTTCCTAAAGTCCTATAGCCTCTCAAAGAAAAGTAAAGGCGTCCCATACCGTTCCTCAAGACTCTACTAGATTTGTCCTTGTGTGATGAGACCAACGAACCTAACACTCTGATACCAAGTTTCTCACGACCCAAAACGAGTCGTGAGTGGCACCCACACTTAACCTACTAGGTGAGCGAACCAACAAATCTAAACCCCAACATTTACCAATAGTTTAACTATGAATAACAAAAATAATGCGGACGATCCAAAACTTATTAAAGTAACCAATTAAATAAGCTTCTAAAGTTTAACACTTATTATCCCAAAAATCTAGAAGTCATCACATCAAGAACATCTATCCTCAAATTACCAAGTCTAAGAGTAGTTAAGAAACTAAAATAAGTAAAAAGATGGTCCATGTCCGAAATTCAAAGACATCAAGACGTGAATGAGAGAATCCAGCACAAGCTAGAAATAATAGCTCACCCTGAACTCTGATGTGCTGGAGACTGATTAGAGCTGAGGGCAAGTCGAAGTCGATGGTACACTTGCTGCACTCCACAAAATAACAAAGAAGAAAATACAAGTAGGGGTCAGTACAAGGAACACGTACTGAGTAGGTATCATCGGCCAACTCAAAATAGAAACCAATATACATTGAATAATAATATAAAATCAACTACAATACTTAAAAGGTGGCAACAACAAACACATGAACCATTGACAACAACACCATAATAGGTACACCATCAATCACAACATCAAGCACACCTATGAGGACTCATGCCTCCACACCATACTCGTTTGGGAAATAGGTTCTTTGAGTTTGAGTATATTAAGTTAATTCAAGATTCCTTTCCTTTAATGTTATCGTGTCGGAACGTGACACTCCGATCCCATATACCGTGTCGGAATGTGAGACTCCGATCCAATAATATCGTGTCAGAACATGACACTCTGATCCAATTATCTCATTATTTTATTTTAGCAAGCCTTCTTTATTCAAGGCGTCATTTTAATAGAGAGGGTTCAAGATTAGAAAATCAACACTCTAATAATTTTAGGCCAACCATAAACCACACAATCAAAACATACAACAACACAATCAAGTACATAGGAGACTTTACAATATCACTCAATACATATCAATCGCTATTTAGAGTTTATCTATCAAATAGAAATAAACCATAACCTATCTCCACCGAAGAATTCGAAGTTAGACAACTATTTCTCCAACGCTTTTCCTTTCCTTATTGCTTCCGAACCCCTCCAATCTATCACGTATACAATATTTGTAAGTAAACACGCTCAATTATTTGATTAAGTTTCAACCTTGATCTCAATTGATATGTCGAATCCTACCTTTCTTAAATTCACATCTATGATTAAGTCTTAATTACTCCAAATAACATAACTTTAAGGGTATTTAAATAATACAATACACCTAATATTTATTTTGGTATACAAATATATCATCACTTGACTTATAATAGTATAACTTTAAGAAAAGAATCCTAAATTTTTCAAACTAAGCGTGAACTATAATCTGCATACATGAGGTATGCAGAAACTTACCACATTATTGTAGGTTGATTTCCCACTACAATTAACATAACATTATTATAGTAATCATTAGACAGTCTTCAGTTAGTTATCAATTTTAGCAGGTCCCCATATTTAATTTTCTATTAAGTATATAAGTATATTTATTATGTACCTCTTATCCTCTCATAACAATCAATTATACATATTATCAATTCTATTTGACATTACAACAGTACTGCATTCTCTGAACATTATTCAACTCTTCGTTAATCAATAACAATAAAGATTGAAAGGATATAAATGGGCATTCCAGTAAATATTAATTTAGGTTCTCATGTGTGGATTGAGGATCCATCAGTTGCTTGGATTGATGCACAAGTATCAGAAGTTAATTGACAGGAATTTCAGGTTCAGACATCTGATGGGAGGACGGTTGTAACAAATTTATCAAAAACTCACCCCAAGGATGGAGATGCTCCTGATGGAGGAGTGGATGACATGACTGAGCTTTCATATTTGCATGAGCCTGGAGTCTTACATAATTTGGCAACAAAATATCAACTCAATGAAATCTACACTTATACGGGAAGTATTCTTATAGCCATTAATCCATTCCAAAAATTGCCTGATTTATATGATGGTCGCATGATGGCAAAATACAAAGGAGGATTCGATCGCTTATAAACCCATGACGTCACAAATTGATTTTATTCGTAAACCTAATAATTAAATAATCTAACTCCTAACTCACCCAATAATATGAAAGGATAAGCCTTAAGCTTTTGAAGTTTACCTGAAGTTTTTCCTTCAACCTTGTTGGTGGTGCTAAGAATCAAGAAGAAGAGGCTTATGCGGTTTTCGTATAATAAAATATGTTAACCCTATTTATTATATACTAATTATAAATATGGTAATATATACCCACTATTTATTTTAATATTATTTTCGTAACCACTAACTAAATAAATTAGTAAAACTATCCCACTAATTTCATAATTATATGAATAGTCCAAAACACCCACTTAAATCTATCGGAAAGTATTTTCTAACATAAAAAGTTCTAGTGCTCAAAATGACCAAAAATGGTCGTTACAGTATCTCATCTAGATTTACTCTATCAGCCTTCTCTTTAACTTGTTCTTGAATGTAAGACTGCCTAGCTTGAAAAAACTCCTCATCAAAATCACTCAAATCATCAATATTTTTATCAACATCATAGAGTGAATCAGAATCAGAATGTTCTTCAACTCGAGGAGCAGAATCTTGTTCTTCAACTAAAGGGAGCTGCTCTTCAATTAAAGACAACTGATTTTTGTTTAAATCCCTATTTGTGGGAGGATGAAAAATCAGCCCTATTTTTATGTGGGGAGAAGGACACATCAACACTATCTTTTTGTAGAGATGAGGACACATCAGCATTAGTGCTAGACAATTCAAGTATCTCCTCAACCACTAAAGGTATACTATGGGATGTACAACATAAATCAACAAAATCAGCAGCCTTCAAACCATTAAGAAATTTTAGAACATTATGATCAATATTTAACATGTAAAAAATACCCTTCTTGTTGACTCCACATCCAAATGTCTCAACATTTTCAACACCCAATTCCAATGCTATTTTATGAAACAACATAATATGAAACTCATCTACATCTATATTAATCTTTTCAACACTACAAAACAGCCCCTATAATGAAATTGAAGTGTAACTATAGTTAAAGTCATATGGATGCCTGTAAAGTCAAATGAAAAATAACTACTGTTAAAATTTAAAGGCATAAAATTAACAGGACAAAAACAACTTCTTTTAAAGTAAATAGTAAGCATAAGGTTAACATAAAAAACAACTATAGTTAAAGGGGTAAACTTACCACGACTGTAACACAAAAAGCCCTAAATTTCTTAAGAAAATACTAGTAATAGTTAGACGGTAAAGCCATTAACTTACCATAACTGTAATTGTTGTTACAATGGACCACTAACACTATCAATACACAAGACAATTGACCAAAAATAGAATATTAACTTTAGTCGAAATTGAGATTTTATGGAAAAACCCTAGAATCTACTCGAATTCACGAAACATGTCAATGAAGTCAGTCGAAGTATTTAATCAACAAAGAAAATGTATAGCAATAACATTACACCCAAACCAACATAAAATCCACAAAAAAATTAAGAAAATCGAATGACAATCGATCCTCTAATCAAATAGATACGCACAAGAAAGTGAAAAAAATCGAAAACTAATACAAGTGCAAGAACTTACAACGATAGTCGGAGTGGAACTGAGCTTCAATTGAGAAAATCTATGGAAAATCACAAACGATTCTTAGTGGAGAAATCGTAGAGAGGAGAAGAGAGAAGAGGAGAAGTCGCAAAAGTTTTCAAAATTTCACTGAGGTTTGGACTATTCTTAGTTGGCTGATTTACCACGTGAATTTCATATGTGGATTATTAATTTTTATTTTTGGCCAACATGTACATGGTTTGTGCAACACGCGCGATGGCACATCAAAAAAAGTGTTTAAAATGTTGGTTTTGGATAGGTTCAGGGATCCAGATGACAAAAGGCTAAATGTGAGTATCCAAAATACAATCTGATACAAGTACGAGGGTCCACCAGACTATTCTATCTTTTTCTAATTATCTCTTCATTTTACAAAATCAACAAAGGATAAAACAAAATTTATCTAATATATTATCTATTAATTATTTTGAAAAATATAGAACTTTTAAAAAATGTCAAATTTATTCACTTAATAACTAATAGGGGTAAAACGGTAAATTAATTATATAAATTAATATTTTCTTAATATGCGTGTCAATTTAAAAGTGGACAATTAATTAAAGACAGAGCAAGTAGATAATTGAAGGCTCATTCACGGGCCAAGACAGATGGAGTAGATAATTGAAGGCTTGTTCACGGACCAATATAACTAATTATTTTTTTCATTTTCAATTTTCTTCATTTTCAATTTAGGGAAAAGGGTCTAAATATATCTCTCAACTTTGTCATTTGGAGACAATATATCCCTCGTTATTAAAGTGATTCATATATATCCTTACAGATATACAAACGGCTCACATGTATCCCTACTATTGCAAAATAAGCTCACATATACCCTTCATTTAACAGGAGTAAAAAAATAGTTTTAAATTTATATATTTTACCTTTAGTTTTCTTTAAAATCATTTAGGAGTATATATGATCCTTCTAGCAAAGTTCAAGATATATTTAATCTTTTTCATGCATAAATTATTTTGTAGACTTCTTTGTTTATCATTATTTGAGTTTCTTGTTCTTAATTTTTTTTCTTTTGTTCCTTAATGTAAGAAAAAAAATCTAAAACAAATTTTGTTTGTTGTATTATAATTTAATATTAATTTTTAGCTATATTGTAATTCAGTAAATAAGGTTATCTATAATAAGTTTTACGAAAATATTAGTAAAGCATGAATACATTTGACTATCAAAATAATAAATTTAAATTAGTCATTGAAACAAAAAAAATCAACAAAATATATGTTTGAGGAGGATTAATTATATCCATATGGGATTATATTTTGTTTTAAAATATTATAAATAAATTAAACCAAAATTAATTTTTTTCACTTCTGTTAGAGAAAAAAAGGATACATGTGAGTTATTTCTATACTAGTAGGGGTATATATGAGTCACTTTCATAATGAAGGGTATATCAGCTCTAAATAACAAAGTTGAATGGTATATTAGGCCATTTTCCCTTCAATTTATTTGACACTTTTTTCCTGTCAATTCCAAAAAAAAATGATGCATCACAATATTTTTAGTATCAATTTCACTTTAAATTATTCACTGTTGTTAACACTTAAAGCTGGTAATCTTCTGCATTTAATGCAAATATATCATCTTATTTATTTTGTTTGTAAATTGCTTTTTAGAATCTTTTAAAATTTATACTTTTAAAAATACTCAAATTAACTTTAGTTATTCTTTAATTTCAAATTAATATATATTTGTTATAAATTCATTGTATTGTGTGGATTATTTATTAGATTTATCTAATAATCAATCGGATTCATGTCTAGGTGCTTCTAAGGTGATAAAAATATTTAGGAATAACGATGTGTCTACTACTTAGATGACTTTTGAGAGCGATATCTCAACACTATAAATAGAGATATCACTCACCATTTGAAAGACACACTTGAATAAGAAAAGTTCACTCTTCTATCTATACTTCTTGTCTTCTTCTTATTATTATATTATATTATTTTAGAGTTGTCTTTTATAATACGTTATTAGTACGAAGTTCCTACTTTCAAAGGCATTATGTAAATATTCTTATTTAAGTCACCTATTCTCTTGTAATTTCATTATGTCGAATTTATCCAAACTTGAGTCTATGGCACTAGATATTTCTGAAAAAAAATACCTTTTATGCGTACTCAATGTTGAGATTCACTTGGTTGCTAAAGATCTTGATGCCACAATTACTTAGAGAAATGAAGTATCCGTCCAAGATAAGACGAAGACTATGATTTTCCTTAATCTAAGGGCCTTGTTATGACATAATTTATCTATCTTTAGAAAAATTACTTTTTGAAATACTTAGAAAGAGTCGCCACTTAATTTTAAAAAAAATTAAGAAAACTTAATTTAGAGAGACTCTAACAGACTGAGTCTTAAAATATTTAGAAAAATGGGTAAGAAGTTCTTATTTACGCTTCAAGAAGGTTTTTAAATCATTTGAAGCACCCGCTAAAATATGATTATCCTACGACTTGACCAAAATACTTTTTGACTATTTTTTTTTATTCATTTAAAAATGATCTAATATAAACAAAATGGTTAAACAAAGAATCATTTTTTTTGAAATAGGAACTTTCAGAAATATTTGACTCGAATTACAAGTGATTAGAATTTTAATAAAAAATAGATTAATTAAAATTTATTTTATTCATTGAAATAATAATTTCAACCAATGTGACTAATTAAAGCATGAAAACCATTTAAATTAATTAAAAATTGACTAAATATTATCGATAAAAAGTATAAGAGTTTATAAAAATGAATTATTAAAACAAATTAACATAAAGAATTTAGTTCATCTTTTGGAAAATTTAATTAAGTTATTTAAAGTTACAGCTAACGAAAAACACAAAGCAATAAATAGCCACAATTTAGTTAGTTAAGGGAATGAAGGAGAAGATGAATTCGGGCCTTTCTTGGCCAAATTTGCTACTACTTCTTGGGTTTAATCGAAAACCCATTTTTGTATACACAAGCCCTATATCAGTATAAGCAGCTCGCATATCAATACTATTTCCAGCATATCGACCCATATATTGACTGTATACCGTCCACCTTGATGCCTCCAACCCGTATCTTCGTTTTTGCCTAATTTTTTTTTGTATTTTTACCTGTATATCAGTATTTTCGTGGTGTATACTGCCATATACAGAAAGCATACAACTAGTTTTGGACTTTTCAGGCACTTAAGTTTCAATTTCCTTCCCTATTTGTTGCCTTCAACCTGTTCACCACTTTAAATTTTGGCTAACTCAATAAGGGATAAAATTGGGCCTTGGGCCCATCGAGGAGATGCAAGGATAGGAGATGAGAGTCCAAAATAGATTCGAAGCTGTAACGACCTGTTTAGTCGTTATGAGTAGCAGACTTCAATTCTGGCAAAACTGGCAGAAGCGACGGACCCCACGACGGACGGTCATGGGCACGATGGACCGTCGCAGGGTCTCGTTTCAAAACACTTAGAAAATCTGAAATTGGGCACTGAAAATCGACTCTCTGAACTTCGTGACGGAGTGGCAGGACGGACCGTCGCAGGCTCGACGGCCCGTCACAGGCCATTCACTTAAAATCGAGTTTCTGTAGCATGTGACGGACAGCAGGACGGACCGTCGCAGGCACGACGGCCCGTCACAGGCTACGCAATCCCAGGCTGGGTCGGATTTCTGTTAATTTATTTAAGGGGCGTTTTGGACTGTTTCCTACTTTAATTATAAAGTGGTGGGTTAATGTTAATAAGTCTAATTACTTGGGGGTTAAAAGAGGTAACCTTAAGTTAACTAGCGGGTTATTATTGCCATCCTTTACACTTAATTATATGTTAATTAGGGTAAAAGAAAGAGGGTTTGAATAAGAAAAATAAGAAAGAACAAAGAGAGACAGAAAAAGAAAGAGAACGAGTAGAGAGAGAGAGAAACGAAGAGGATAGCAAGGATTCTGAGAAGATGGCTTGTTGATCGCAATTCTTCGGTGGAGGTAGGTTATGGTTTTTATGCTTTCATAGTAAACTCTTAATAGAGAATTATATGTATTGGGTAGTATTGTAAACCCTTCTATGTGCTTAATTGTATGCATGCATGGATGTGATTATATGATTGTGATGAATTAAGCATGATGAAGCTATTGAATCCCAAATCTTGATAAAAACCTAATCTCTTGTTAATGATGATGTCTTGGTATGAAAGAAGGCTTGATGAACTAAATTAATGAGATTGATGATGCCTTGGTAAGGGAGAAGGCTTGATGAATTGATAGAATGAGATTAGGGGATCGGGTGTCACGAACCGACACGTAGAATTAGGGGATCGGGTGTCACGAACCGACACGTAGAATTAGGGGATCGGGTGTCACGAACCGACACGTAGATTTAGGGGATCGGGTGTCACGAACCGACACGTAGATTTAGGGGATCGGGTGTCACAAACCGACACGTAGATTTAGGGGATCGGGTGTCACGAACCGACACGTAGAATTAGGGGATCGGGTGTCACGAACCGACACGTAGATTTAGGGGATCGGAGTGTCACGTTTCGACACATAGTAGTAAGGGATCGGAGTGTCACATACCGACACAAGAGGAATAATGAATATGAGGAGCGGAGTGTCACGTACCGACACAAGAGAAATAAAGATAATGAATCTTGAAAGATGTTAATATACTCAACCTAATGAACATAATTCCCAAATGAGTATGGTATTGAGGCTTGAGTCCTCATGTGTGAACTTGATGGTAATTGTTAATGATATAGTACTTGTTGTTGCTACATGTTGAGTATCATAGTTGATTTTATGATATTACTTGGTATATACTGTTTTCTATTTCGAGTTGGCCGATGATATCTACTCAGTACCCGTGTTTTGTACTGACCCCTACTTTTTATTGTTTTCTTCTTTGTTATTTGTGGAGTGCAGCAAACGTGCCGTCGTCTTCGACTCAACAGTAATTCGAACCAGTCTTTACTACATCGGAAATTCAGGGTGAGCTAATGCTTCTAGCTTGGACTGGATCTTCTTCTTCATGTCTTGATGCCTTGATGTTCCGGCATGGACTAGCTTTTACTTGTTTTAGCTTTTAGAATACTCTTAGTCTAGTCATTTGATCGTAGATGTTCTTGTGGTGATGACTTCCAGATTTTGGGGAATAATAGATGTTGGATTTTAGAAGTTATTGAATTGATTTTATTAATGAGTTTAAGTCTTCCGCGTTACTTTATGTTGATATTACATTGAAATGTTAAGGTTTAGATTGGTTGGTTCGCTCACATAGGAGGGTAAGTGTGGGTGCCAGTCGCGGCCCGAATTTGGGTCGTGACAAACTTGGTATCAGAGCATTAGGTTCGTTGGTCTCATCACACAAGAACGAGTCTAGTAGAGTCTTAAGGAACGGTAGGGGGACGCCTTTACATTTCTTTGAGAAGGTATCAGACTTTAGGAAAATACTATTCTTTCATTCTATTTTTCGTGCTATTACTTGGATCTAATTGGTATATAGGTGATACAAATTGGTATTTGACCATCTTCACTCTATTTCGCAGATGGTTAGAACTAGAGAAACGACTGCGCCAACATCAACATCGGCAAGACAAGAAGCGTCTGAGCCAGCCACTGGGGCTGTAGCTCGAGGAAGAACAACGGCAAGAGGCCGTGGTAGAGGTCGTGGGAGGACGTCCTCTAGAGGAAGAGGACGAGCACCTAGCCCATCTGATACTAGGGCAGTGACTCCTCCACCGACTGAAGGAGTAGTAAGAGAGGGTGAGGAAGGGGAAACTGAACAAGTACAGAATGAGGTATAGTAGAACGGTTTGGTGTTGAGTTCGTGAGTTATCAGTTTCAAGGGAACGCCAAAATGTGGTGGCGGTCACATGTTGAGTGTCAACCAACAGAGGCACCACCTATGACTTGGTCCTCATTCTCTAGCTTGTTTATTGAGAAGTATATCCCCCGGACTTTGAGGGATAGGAAAAGGGATGAGTTCTTAAGCCTAGAGCAAGGTAGGATGTCGGTCAATGCATATGAGGCTAAATTTCGTGCACTATCCAGATATGCCACCCAACTTTGTTTCAGTTCACAAGAGCGGATTCGTCGTTTTGTGAAGGGGTTGAGGTCAGAGTTGCGGATTTCAGCCTTACAGGTAGCGGCTACGGCAAAATCCTTCCAAGAAGTGGTAGATTTCGTGGTAGAGGTGGAAGGAGTGAAGCCAGATGAATTCACCATGGCATCGACATCAAAGAGGTTTCGAAAGGGAGGTGAGTTTAATGGTTCTTACTCTAGAGGACAGGGTTCCGGTGGTTACTCAGTTCGACCCATTCAGTCTTCACTACAGACTGTAGTTGGGGGACCACCTCAGATCGGTCAACACTTCTCTGAGAGACCCATGCTTGAATCCAGAGAGTTTTATGGATGTGGAGAGACTGGACATATTAGGAGGAATTGTCCAAAAGAGAGTTATAGACCCCCAATGGCTAGAGGTAGAGGTGGTCATGGTAGAGGCCGTCATTCTGGAGGACGTGGTGGTCGAGGTAATGGTAGTCACCAAAACGGCCGGGGTGATGGGCAAACTGGAGCCACTACATCACAACATGGTAGGGGCAACGGACAGACAAACGATAAGGCCCATTGTTACGCTTTCCCTGGGAGATCGGAGGCGGAGACATCTGATGCTGTCATCACAGGTAATCTTCTGATTTGTGATTGCATGGCTTCTGTATTGTTTGATCCTGGATCCACATTTTCTTATGTATCTTCCTCATTTGCTAATGGTCTAAATTTACATTGTGAATTACTTGATATGCCTATTCGTGTTTCTACTCCGGTGGGTGAGTCTGTGGTAGTTGAAAAGGTATATAGGTCTTGTTTGGTGAACTTTGTGGGGAGCAACACTTATGTAGATTTGGTTATCTTAGAAATGGTTGATTTTGATGTAATTCTGGGTATGACTTGGCTTTCTCTGCAATTTGCGATCTTGGATTGTAATGCTAAAACGGTGACGTTAGCCAAGCCTGGGACAGATCCGTTAGTGTGGGAGGGTGACTACACTTCCAATCCGGTGCGTATCTTCTCCTTTCTTCGTGCTAAGAAAATGGTTAGTAAAGGGTGTTTAGCTTTCTTGGCACATCTCAAGGATGACACTACCCAAGTGCCTTCGATTGAGTCGGTTTCGGTGGTCCGTGAGTTTCTAGATGTGTTCCCTGCAGATCTTCCTGGTATGCCACCAGATAGGGACACTGACTTCTGTATTGATCTTGAACCGGGTACTCGCCCCATTTCTATACCCCCTTATAGAATGGCTCCCGCGGAGTTAAGAGAGTTAAAAGCCCAACTTCAAGAGTTGTTGAGCAAAGGCTTCATTAGACCAAGTGCATCTCCTTGGGGTGCTCCGGTTTTGTTTGTAAAGAAGAAGGATGGGAGTTTTCGGATGTGCATAGAATACCGGCAATTGAACAAGGTAACTATTAAGAACAAGTATCCTCTTCCTCGCATTGATGACTTGTTCGATCAGTTACAAGGTGCTTGTGTCTTCTCTAAGATTGACTTGAGATCCGGTTATCATCAATTGAAAATACGGGCAACGGATGTGCCAAAGACTGCTTTTCGAACGAGGTATGGGCATTACGAATTTGTAGTGATGTCTTTTGGTCTTACTAATGCCCCTGCTGCGTTCATGAGCTTGATGAACGGGATTTTTAAGCCATATCTGGATCTATTTGTGATCGTATTTATTGATGATATATTGGTATACTCAAAGAGTAAGAAGGAACATGAAGAGCATTGGAGAATGGTATTGGAAATGTTGAGGGAGAAAAAGCTTTATGCCAAGTTCTCTAAGTGTGAGTTTTGGCTAGATGCAGTGTCCTTCTTTGGGCACGTGGTTTCTAAGGATGGAGTGATGGTGGATCCTTCTAAGATTGAGACAGTGAAGAATTGGGTAAGACCTACTAATGTGTCAGAAATAAGGAGCTTCGTTGGGTTAGCTAGCTACTACCGCCGATTTGTCAAGGGATTCTCTTCTATTGCTTCCCAACTGACGAATTTGACTAAGCAAAATGTTCCATTTGTATGGTCGGATGAGTGTGAGGAAAGCTTTCAGAAGCTCAAGACTTTATTGACTACCGCACCCATTCTCACCTTGCCAGTGGAAGGTAAGAATTTCATTGTCTATTGTGATGCATCTTATTCGGGTTCGGGTGCAGTGCTAATGCAAGAGAAGAATGTGATTGCTTATGCTTCAAGACAATTAAAAGTGCATGAACGTAACTATCCAACTCATGATTTGGAATTGGCTGCGGTAGTGTTTGCCTTAAAGCAATGGAGACACTATCTATATGGGGTTAAGTGTGAGGTCTACACGGATCATCGTAGCCTTCAGTATGTCTTTACTCAGAGAGATTTGAACTTGAGACAGAGGAGATGGATGGAACTACTGAAGGACTACGACATCACTATTTTGTATCATCCGGGAAAGGCGAATGTTGTAGCGGATGCTTTGAGTAGAAAGGCGGGAAGCATGGGAAGTCTAGCTCACTTGCAAGCTTCTAGACGCTCATTGGCTAGAGAAGTTCAGATTCTGGCTAACGACCTTATGAGGTTAGAAGTAAATGAGAAGGGAGTATTATTGGCCAGTGTGGAGACGAGATCTTCTTTTCTTGACAAGATCAAGGGGAAACAGTTTAATGATGAGAAATTGATCCGAATCCGAGATAAAGTGTTGAAAGGAGAGGCTAAAGAAGCGACAATCGATGAGGAAGGTGTTTTGAGGATTAAGGGAAGGGTATGTGTACCCCGCGTCGATGATTTGATCAACACTATTCTGACAGAGGCTCATAGTTCAAGGTATTCGATACATCCGGGTGCAACCAAGATGTATCGTGACCTAAAGCAACATTTTTGGTGGAGTAGAATGAAACGTGATATTGTTGAGTTTATTGCCAAATGTCCAAACTGTCAGCAAGTAAAGTATGATCACCAGAGGCCCGGGGGAACACTTCAGAGAATGCCCATTCCTGAATGGAAGTGGGAAAGGATTGCAATGGATTTCGTGGTTGGTCTTCCAAAGACATTGGGAAAGTTTGATTCTATTTGGGTAATTGTTGATAGGTTAACAAAGTCTGCTCACTTCATTCCGGTCAAGGTGACTTACAATGCAGAGAAGTTAGCCAAACTTTACATCTCAGAAGTGGTGCGATTGTATAGGGTTCCACTCTCCATTATATCAGATAGAGGTACGCAGTTTACTTCTAAGTTTTGGAAAACATTGCATGCGGAATTGGGTACTAGGTTGGACCTTAGTACTGCGTTCCATCCTCAGACCGATGGTCAGTCTGAGCGAACGATTCAAGTGTTGGAGGATATGCTTCGTGCATGTGTGATAGAGTTTGGTGGCCATTGGGATAGCTTTTTACCCTTAGCGGAGTTTTCATACAATAATAGCTATCACTCAAGTATTGATATGGCCCCATTTGAAGCATTGTATGGGAGGAGATGTAGGTCTCCCATTGGTTGGTTTGATGCATTCGAGGTTAGACCTTGGGGTACTGACCTTTTGAGGGATTCGATAGAGAAAGTGAAGTCTATTCAAGAAAAAGCTTCTAGCGGCGCAAAGTAGACAAAAGGAATATGCAGATCGAAAGGTTAGAGACTTAGAGTTCATGGAGGGTGAACAGGTCTTGTTGAAAGTTTCACCAATGAAAGAGGTGATGCGGTTTGGTAAAAGAGGTAAACTAAGTCCAACGTATATTGGTCCCTTCGAAGTACTTAAACGAGTAGGGGAGGTGGCTTATGAGTTAGCCTTGCCTCCAGGGCTGTCCGGAGTACATCCGGTATTCCATGTGTCTATGTTGAAAAGATATCATGGGGATGGAAACTACATTATCCGTTGGGATTCAGTTTTGCTTGATGAGAATTTGTCTTATGAGGAGGAACCTGTTGCCATTCTAGATAGAGAAATTCGCAAGTTAAGATCAAGGGAGATTGCATCCATCAAAGTTCAATGGAAGAATCGACCCGTTGAAGAAGCCACTTGGGAGAAGGAGGCAGATATGCGAGAAAGATACCCACATCTGTTTACAGATTCAGGTTCTCCTTTTCGCCCTTATTTTCCTTCTTGTGATCGTTCGGGGACGAACGATGGGTAAATTGGCATCTATTGTAACGACCTGTTTAGTCGTTTTGAGTAGCAGACTTCAATTCTGGAAAAACTGGCAGAAGCGACGGACCCCACGACAGACCGTCATGGGCAGACGGACCGTCGCAGGGTCTCGTTTCAAAACACTTAGAAAATCTAAAATTGGGTACTGAAAATCGACTCTCTGAACTTCGTGACGGAGTGGCAGGACGGACCGTCGCAGGCTCGACGGCCCGTCACAGGCCATTCACTTAAAATCGAGTTTCTGTAGCATGTGACGGACAGCAGGACGGACCGTCGTAGGCACGACGGCCCATCACGGGCTACGCAATCCCAGGATGGGTCGGATTTCTGTTAATTTATTTAAGGGGCATTTTGGACTGTTTCCTACTTTAATTATAAAGTGGTGGGTTAATGTTAATAAGTCTAATTACTTGGGGGTTAAAAGAGGTAACCTTAAGTTAACTAGCGGGTTATTATTGTCATCCTTTACACTTAATTATATGTTAATTAGGGTAAAAGAAAGAGGGTTTGAATAAGAAAAATAAGAAAGAACAAAGAGAGACAGAAAAAGAAAGAGAACGAGTAGAGAGAGAGAGAAACGAAGAGGATAGCAAGGATTCTGAGAAGATAGCTTGTTGATCGCAATTCTTCGGTGGAGGTAGGTTATGGTTTTTATGCTTTCATAGTAAACTCTTAATAGAGAATGATATGTATTGGGTAGTATTGTAAACCCTTCTATATGCTTAATTGTATGCATGCATGAATGTGATTATATGATTGTGATGAATTAAGCATGATGAAGCTATTGAATCCCAAATCTTGATAAAAACCTAATCTCTTGTTAATGATGATGTCTTGGTATGAAAGAAGGCTTGATGAACTAAAGTAATGAGATTGATGATGCCTTGGTAAGGGAGAAGGCTTGATGAATTGATAGAATGAGATTAGGGGATCGGGTGTCACGAACCGACACGTAGAATTAGGGGATCGGGTGTCACGAACCGACACGTAGAATTAGGGGATCGGGTGTCACGAACCGACACGTAGAATTAGGGGATCGGGTGTCACGAACCGACACGTAGAATTAGGGGATCGGGTGTCACGAACCGACACGTAGATTTAGGGGATCGGGTGTCACGAACCGACACGTAGATTTAGGGGATCGGGTGTCACGAACCGACACGTAGATTTAGGGGATCGGGTGTCACGAACCGACATGTAGAATTAGGGGATCGGGTGTCACGAACCGACACGTAGATTTAGGGGATCGAAGTGTCACGTTCCGACACATAGTAGTAGGGGATCGGAGTGTCACGTACCGACACAAGAGGATTAATGAATATGAGGAGCGGAGTGTCACGTACCGACACAAGAGAAATAAAGATAATGAATCTTGAAAGATGTTAATATACTCAACCTAATGAACATAATTCCCAAATGAGTATGGTATTGAGGCTTGAGTCCTCATGTGTGAACTTGATGGTAATTGTTAATGATATAGTACTTGTTGTTGCTACATGTTGAGTATCATAGTTGATTTTATGATATTACTTGGTATATACTGTTTTCTATTTCGAGTTGGCCGATGATATCTACTCAGTACCCGTGTTTTGTACTGACCCCTACTTTTTATTGTTTTCTTCTTTGTTATTTGTGGAGTGCAGCAAACGTGCCGTCGTCTTCGACTCAACAGTAATTCGAGCTAGTCTTTACTACATCAGAAATTCAGGGTGAGCTAATGCTTCTAGCTTGGACTAGACCTTCTTCTTCATGTCTTGATGCCTTGATGTTCCGGCATGGACTAGCTTTTACTTGTTTTAGCTTTTAGAATACTCTTAGTCTAGTCATTTGATCGTAGATGTTCTTGTGGTGATGACTTCCAGATTTTGGGGAATAATAGATGTTGGATTTTAGAAGTTATTGAATTGATTTTATTAATGAGTTTAAGTCTTCCGCGTTACTTTATGTTGATGTTACATTGAAATATTAAGGTTTAGATTGGTTGGTTCGCTCACATATGAGGGTAAGTGTGGGTGCCAGTCGTGGCCCGGATTTGGGTCGTGACAGAAGCAGGTTTCACATGCAAAAAAAGAGTGATAAGATTAGCCTTCACACTTACACTTATTCGCAAGAGATAACATCTATAGTAAAAAAATGGCATGATATTAATTTATAACAAGGCAAACTAGATAATCCACAACAAAATAAAGCTAGTATACTTAGTAGATTTCAACGAGACATAATATAAAAGAGCAGAAGCCTATACTTTGACAAAAAGAAAGCACATTTAAGTTGATCAATGAAGACATATCACGACTTATTATACCAAAAAAATGTCACCCAACATGTTTATCGAAAAGGTAATAATAGCACATCAATACTAATAAACAACAAAACGGGGGCCAACACTATAATCTAGCATGCTTGAATATGAAAAAAAATATATTAAATGTCTAGACCATACAGTAAAGAACGACAATCAGAGAAGACATTCTTAATGATAGCCAATGAAATAAAACATGCACTTGTTATTAGATTTTAATGACTACACATGTTGACAATTGATTGCTTACAATAAAATCTTCCCTTTTAGGTAGAAAGGACAGTAAAATTTGATAACACAACCCGACACAAAGGCTCTAATAAAATCCCTTCTTTTTTTTTCCACATTATTGAAAAAACAACTAGGCGTAATCTAATCTTTTTCTTTACTTCAAAACAGAGATCATAAACATAACAAAATAGAGCTACAGGGTAACATGAAGTCTAAATAATCAACAATCTAGACAATGAGAAGTATCACAAAAAAAAAACATGCTTCAACTAATTCAAAGATGAAACTCTAACAAACTAAATCTAGAAAAAAATATATAAGAAATTCAAATCTATATTAACTCAACCACAAATGACAATTCACTTATACAAGAGTGTTCAGAAAAGAAGACGAAGATTTGAGCAAAGCTCACTCTTAAGGCAATGAAGCGACGAAACCCAAACAATAATGGAGAAAAGAGGAAGAGGGCGACTAAACATTAACTGAATTCAAGCTAACCTAGATACAAACAATATAATTCCATTTTTAGCATGTTTTAAGGGTGCAAATAGTATTGGTAAAATTAGCATGGAAAAAAACTTTCTATGGAGGATTTAAGAAACTATGTTCCAATAGAGTGTAAACGATCAATTTATTAATTCATTTTTACTCGGCCTTAGTTAGTAAGAAAGTTGAAATACATCAACCCCCAAATGAAAAATAACATAGCCTATGCAACAAACTTTATTAGAACACAAATTCTATAATACCAAGGGCTGATATTAATCCCTAAAGAACAAATGCCACGGAGAAAAATGTAAGATAGTAACCACTCAATTCATGTTATTTACATTAACGGAAGTAATAAATAAGTCAAGAACATTATATATATCATATTAAATATGAAAACATATATGGAAGATGATCTCAAACTTTAAAAACTGAATTTTAATTGCTAATCACGGCTAACAGTGACAAAACAGAATACACATCATCTTAAAGAAAAGAACGAGAATATTACCTTTTTCAGTGCAGCGATACTAGGACAACGAGAATAGCGACTCCACCACTCTCTTCGAATACTAAAGGCAAGCTAAGAAAATTTGAGCGGAGATCTTCTCTAAACTTAGATTCATAAGACTAGATATAAAAAATTTAAGTGTAGAAGTGACAATTGCTTTAAAACAAAGATCAAATCTGTCAAAATCCGATTTCTAAAAACTTGTCCCCAATCACTGAGAGTAGATTATATTATTTTTAGGGAAGAAAAGAGCGATTTAGGGTGGAGATTCGTTGGATTTTTGAAAGAAGAGTTTGAATTTTCCTTTGCTCCTTTTCGAGATCAACAATAAAAGGCATGAGAGAGTTGTATCCTTACTCTGAAAATCTACAAAGGGGGGAGGGAGGGGATGGGACGAGGTCTTATCTCTCTAGCTCATGAATAAATCACCCGCGAATGGAATCAGTTTACCGGGCTGACTTCCATCTGCAGACATACTGTTGGCACCGTTTGTAGCTGGAGTTGGTCAAGTTTGAGGAAAAAGAAGAAAAAAGTGTACATGGATATGTTGAACGCAACTTCTCACTGAATTTCAATTTACGTCTAGAAAAAGAAGAAGACGGGTATATGGGTATAGGGTACTGTACGCCTACATTGTGAAGTTTGAAACATTGTGGATTTGAATCGGGCTTGGTTGTTGAAAAGCGTGGGTTGGGATTTGGATGGGTTGGTTTGAGAGTATTGTTGACAAAATGGCACAACACAACACCTTATATATCAAATTAGCAAGAAATATTTCACTTTTAATATTTTAGCAAAAAAAGGCTTTATTTTATTTATTTTGCATGAATAGTTATTTTCTTTTTTTTTAAAAAAATATATTTTTGTTCTCCTTATTTTTCTCAAACACGTTCTCAAAAATTCTTGTTTTATCATCCCTACTTTACCTCTTTTTTATTGAAATAATTTAAAAACAGAGTTCTTTTTATTGTCTCTTTTTTTTTCTCTTTTCAGAATTCTTTATATACTTCGATACGTAATTCTCTTCCTAATTTTCGTGGATACTTCTAAAAAGTCATCTTAATATAAAATTTTGTTCTTGTCAAATTAATTGTTGAATTTCATGATTTGTAGAATTGAGATTTTCTCAGATTTGTTTTTGCGAATTAGGTTAGTCAACCTTCTTTTGTTTTTTTCTCTCAAATTCTTTTCACTTGTAAATTTGTTTCTCTTCTAATTCTCCTGTTCTCCTAAGTCTATGCAAATCAAATATAACTGAATGTTTATTGATTAATCCTTCCAATAATTTCTTTCAGTAGATAATTATGTAGCATTTCTTGCCACATTAATTTTGAAATTTCGTCATTTACGGAATTAATGTTTTCAAAACATTTTTTTGACGAAATTTCAGGTAATAATTTTTGAACTTTTTGTTCTCAATTTTATGGGTAAGAAAGATCTTCAAGATCAGAATGATGATTTTGATGAATACAACCCAATATACACTAATGAATTTCAATATCAATATAAATTAAAGTAGACTAATTTTTTATGTGAATACAAATCACTGTATACGTGATGAATACGAACTAATGTATATATACTGCAGTTAAATAAACAAATTCACATGTACAATTAATGAATAAAATTTAATTATGTTTCATTTTAATCTCATTCTTATATTCATTATACTAATACGTATAATTGATGGTGATATTCTTATGTATACAATATAAAATTTATGTATACATGCTACAATTATTGTTTACATTAATAAAATTTACACATTTATTTTTATGAATACTTTTTGTGTATACATATTCTTTTTTATGTATACATTATGTAATCGCAACTTAATTATTGTATAATTTATGCATATGCATTATTACAATTTTTAATAAAATGTTATTTAATAGTATTTTATTAATTATTATCGATTATGTGATAATTAACACGTTAGAGCATTCATAATACATTATCGTACCTTAAAAGTAGTCACAATCTTTTAATAAGTTATTTAAAGAATTTTATAAAATCATTCCTTAAAAGTTTGTGTAACCTTTTTTTAATAGGTTAATTAATATATATATATATATATATATATATATATATATATAAATTTTACTTCCTAAAAATAGGAAATCAATTTTCTAATAAACTAATTATTGTTGTTTGGTAAAAAAAAATTGCAATCAAATATTTCTTTATGTTTCTGTAAATTATTTTTTTATCTAATAATCGGTTAAATAAAGTTGAATTTAATAATTTAAAGAAATTGAAAAGTTAACTTCCTTAATTATAGGAGTTAAAAGTAAGGATAAAAAATGATTCCACATGTCCTTAATTAATGATGGTTGGTTGCTCATGATTAAAAGAAAAAAATTATAAAAAAGTTAATTTTATTTCTTTTAGGCTAATACGTGCTAATTTTGTTTTAGGCTATTAATTGCTAGTTATTATTTGACTATATATTTCCAATTATATATAGGGAAATTTAGCTAACTAGTCAAAAAAATCAACTTATTTAGTGATAATATCCATATTTTAATAATATCAGTAAACATGTCAAAAATATCATTATTTTAAAAATAAATAATTATTCTGATATTATTAATATTTTCTCTCTCATTATTTATATCCTTTTTCTCTCTCTAATAGATTACACATTTTCCTATATTTATGTAATTGGATAGATATTAATGACATTTTGATTTTTCTATCTCTTTTCTTGAGCTTATCAATTTCTCTCTCTTACTTTCTTCCTAATCAAATCCCCAGATTTTTTTCTCTTTTCTTAAGCTTCTTTTCAATTTCTCTCTCTAACATTCTTCCAAATCAATTCCATAGATTTTCGATTCAATATATTAATATTTTCTATTATTCTCATTTAATTTCGTTGCAAGATTTGATTTGAAGATTAACATTGATTTGGGTATTATATTTTTCAGATTCCTTATTTATTTATTCACTGATTTTAGTGTTTTTTTTAATTTTTTTTGTTTTGTTGTTGTTCTTAAAACATTTTTTAAGGTTTGAGACTACATAATTCTCTCTTCAGTGGACGTTTTCAAGAGAGTTACTAGAAGTATTAGACAAAATAATCAAAGTTCTTTCGATTTTCCATCATTTAATTATTTTTTCACTCAAGAACTAAACAACAATGTATGTTCCGCTTCTAAATCTAAGGAGGATATACGACGGGGGAAAATGCCTGAATCCGTCGATGTGCAAAATCCCACACAAATTCATAACCATGAAGTTGAAGAAGACCAATTTGTTTGAATGTTATATGTCTTGCATGTTTAGTTTAATTTGTTTAGTAATTTTTAAGATTAAAAAAATTCATGTTACAATGCGTTTGGAAGTGTATATAAAATTTTTATTATGTTATAGTTAGTATTTACTTTTGTATTTCATATATTTATTGTATTTTGTGTTCTGTTTTTTTTTTTTGTGTGTGTGTGTGTGTTAGTTATGTCAATGTAACACATTATATGAGTTTGATTGTGTATATTTCATAGTTTTAATGTTTTTTGTATTCATATATTTGGAAGTGTATATTGAATTTTGTTACTGTTTTAGTCAGTATGTATTTTTGTATTTCATTGTTTTATTGTATTTTGTATCCATAGATTTGGAATTGTATTACATATAATGCATTTTGTATTCTGTTTTTTGTAATAGTTATGTCAATGTACCACAATTAGTATTTATTTTTGTATTTCATAGTTTAATTGTTTTTTGCATTCATAAATTTGGAAGTATATATTGAATTTTGAAACTATTTAAGTCAGTGTGTATTTTTACAATTATTAGTTGTGTTCATTCAAAAATTATGCTGCATTGTTTCTGAATTTGACATTTTTTTCTAATTTTTATTTATTCTAAAGGTAAGTCAACTAGTTATGTATTTTATTTAAAAACAAGTACACCAAATATTCAATTATTTCTTTTCAATTTTATATTTCATTCACTTTTTCATCATACTAGTTTTTTGTATTTTATATATTATTATACAAAATTCTAAATAAAAACTAGATTAAATAGAAACACAAATAAAATATATATTGAAATTAGTATATACAATATTTTTGAAGAAAAAAATAACTATATAGGGAAAAAAATATATGAATACAAATATATTTCTTAAATGATTATATACATACATTTGGCATACCTATTGGAATAAATACAAACTAATAAAAAACTATAATAAATATAAACAAAATATATTGTGGAATGAATATAATTTTAATAAAGTAAAAATTCTGGATTTAAAAAAAGAACAAAGTTTAAATTTTATTTGAAAATATAACTGAAGAGAAAATTAAGTGATCCTTACTTTTTTTAAAATATTCTCTCCCTTAATTTTCTCCCTTTTGTTATTAAATAATTACATTCTTTAAATAAATATAAATTATAAAAACATAAATAAGATACATAACAAACTAAAATTTGATATTTTTACTAAATATTGAAAGTATTGCTAATGAGCCCTCTTAAATGTTAAAATATTGACATTTTGAATAATTTCCCTTATATATAATTGTTGTATGTCTGTAACGACCTGTTTAGTCGTTTTGAGCAGCAGACTTTGATTCAGGAAAAACTGGCAGAAACGATGGATCCCACGACGGACCGTCATGGGCACGACGGACCGTCGAGGGGGTCTCGTTCCAAAATACTTAGAATTCTGAAAAATGGGCACTGAAATCGACTCTCTGAACTTCGTAACGGAATGGCAGGACGGACCGTCACAGACTCTTCAGAGAAATTAAGTCTCTGACCTCTGTGACGGAGCAGCAGGACGGACCATAGCAGGCGCGACGGGCCGTCATAGGCTGCTTTAATTATAAAGTTAGTGGGTTAATGTTAATAAGTCTAATTACTTGGGGGGTTAAAAGAGGTAACCTTAAGTTAATTAGTGGGTTATTATTTCCACCTTTTATTCTTAATTATGTGCTAATTAGGGTAAAAGAAATAGGGTTTGAATAAGAAAATTTGAAAGGACAAGAGAGGGAGAAAACGAACGAACAGGGAGAGAAGAAGAACAAAGCTTTGGGAATTTGCTTGCTTGATCACTAGTCTTCGGTGGAGGTAGGTTATGGTTTTTATACTATTCGTAGTAAACTCTTAATAGCGAATGATATGTATGGGTAGTATTGTAAACCCTTCTATATGCTTAATTGTATGCTTGCATAAATGTGATTATGTAATTGTGATAAAATAAGCATGATGAAGCTATTGAATCCTAAATCTTGAGAAACTCTAATCTACTTTGTTAATGATGATGCCTTAGTGTAAAAGAAGGATTGATGAACGAAAGTAGTGAGATTACGGGATCGGGTGCCACGTTCCGGTACCAGGATAGTATATGAGGATCGGAGTGTGACGTTCCGACACCAGGATAGTATATGGATCGGGTGCCACGTTCCGGTACCAGGATAGTATATGAGGATCGGAGTGTCACGTTCCGACACCAGGATAGTATATGGATCGGGTGCCACGTTCCAGTACCAGGATAGAATATGGATCGGGTGTCACGTTCCGACACCAGGATAGAATGAGGATCGGAGTGTCACGTTCCGACACCAGGATAGTATATGAGGAGCGGAGTGTCACGTACCGACACGAGAGGAATAAAGATAATGAATCTTGAAATATGTTAATATACTCAATCTAATGAACCTAATTCCCAAATGAGTATGATGAGGAGGCGTGAGTCCTCATTGATGTGCTTGGTGTTGTAACCAAGTGTTATGGTAATTGTAAATGCTACATGCTAAGGATATTAGTTGATTTATGATATTAATTGATATATACTGTTTTCTATTTGGAGTTGGCCGATGATACCTACTCAGTACTTGTGTTTGTACTGACCCCCTACTTTTATGTTTTGTTTTCTTTGTTAATTGTGGAGTGCAGCAAACGTACCGTCGTCTTCAACTCAATCGTAACTCTAGCCAGTCTTCATTACTCCGGATATCAGGGTGAGCTAACGCTTCTAGCTTGGACTGGATCTTCTTCTTCATGTCTTGATGCCTTGAAGTTCCGGCGTGGACTAGCTTTTACTTGTTTTAGCTTCTTAGAATACTCTTAGTTTAGTAATTTGATCATAAATGTTCTTGTGATGATGACTTCCTGATTTTGGGGATAATGATAAGTTTGAGTTATAGAAGTTGATTATTGATTTTGTTAATGAGTTTTAAGTCTTCCGCATTGTTTTCTATTTATTATGTTCGAAATGTTAAGGTTTAGATTGGTTGGTTCGCTCACATAGGAGGGTAAGTGTGGGTGCCAGTTGCGGCCCGATTTGGGTCGTGACAAACTTGGTATCAGAGCATTAGGTTCGTTGGTCTCATCACATAAGAACGAGTCTAGTAGAGTCTTAAGGAACGGTAGGGGGACGCCTTTACTTTTCTTTGAGAGGCTATAAGACTTTACGAAAATTCCATTTTTTCTTTCTTCCTTTCGTGCTATTACTTGGATCCAATTGGTATCTAGGTGATACAAATTGGTATCTGACCATCTTCACTCTATTTCGCAGATGGTTAGAACTAGAGCAACAACCGCGCCAACATCAACATCAGCAAGACAAGATGCATCTGAGCCAGCCACTGAGACTGTAGCTCGAAGAGGAGTAGTGGCAAGAGGCCGCGGAAGAGGTCGTGGGAGGACGTCCTCTAGGAGAAGAGGACGAGCACCTAGCCCATCTGGTACTAGGGCGGTGACTCCTCCACCAACTGAAGAAGTGGTAAGAGAGGGTGAGGATGGGGAGAATGAACAAGTGCAGAATGAGGAATTGCCACCCCAACCTACCCCAGAGATGATCAATCAGGTTCTTGCTTATCTTAGCGGGTTATCTGATCAGGGCCGGACACCTCCAGTGTTTTCTGCACCAACACCTCCGGTTCCGGAGGTACAACATGCAGCTACTATGGCTCCCCACATGGATGCCTCATTGGAAATAGGCACATTTCCTCGTCTGACTACAGGGCCTATAATGACAAATGATCAGCATGAACTTTTCAGTAAGTTCTTGAAATTGAAACCTCCAGTCTTCAAGGGTGCTGAATCTGAGGATGCCTACGATTTTCTGGTTGACTGTCATGAGCTACTACACAAGATGGGTATAGTAGAACAGTTTGGTGTTGAGTTTGTGACTTATCAGTTTCAAGGGAACGCCAAAATGTGGTGGCAGTCGCATGTTGAGTGTCAACCAACAGAGGCACCACCTATGACTTGAGCATCATTCTCTAGCTTGTTTATGGAGAAGTATATCCCCCGGACTTTGAGGGAGGAAAAGAGATGAGTTCTTGAGCCTAGAGCAAGGTAGGATGTCGGCTACTACATATGAGGCTATGTTTCGTGCATTATCCAGGTATGCCACCCAACTTTGTTTCATTCCACAAGAGCGGATTCGCCGTTTTGTGAAGGGGTTGAGATTAGAGTTGCGAATTTCAGCCTTACAGGTAGCCGCTACAGCGAAATCTTTTCAAGAGGTGGTAGACTTCGTGATAGAGGTAGAGGGAGTGAAGCCAGATGACTTCACCATGGCATCGACATCAAAAAGGTTTCGAAAGGGAGGTGAGTTTAATGGTTCTTACTCTAGAGGACAGGGTTCAGGAGGTTACTCAGTCCGACCAATTCAGTCTTCACTACAGACTGTAGTTGGGGGTCCACCTCAGACCGGTCAACACTTCTCTAAGAGACCTATGCTTGAATCCAGAGAGTGTTATGGATGTGGGGAGACTGGACACATTAAGAGGTATTGTCCAAAACAAAGTTACAGACCTCCAATAGTTAGAGGTAGAGGTGGTCATGGAAGAGGCCGCTATTCTGGAGGACAAGCCGGCCGAGGTAATGGTGGTCACCAAAACGGCCGGGGTGATGGGCAAAATGGGGTCACTACATCACAACATGGTAGGGGCAACGGACAGACAGGTGAGAGGGCCCATTGTTATGCTTTCCCTGGGAGATCTGAAGCGGAGACATCTGATGCTGTCATCACAGGTAATCTTTCGGTTTGTGATTGCATGGCTTCTGTATTGTTTGATCCTGGATCCATGTTTTCTTATGTATCTTCTTCATTTGCTACTGGTCTTAATTTACCTTGTGAATTACTTGACATGCCTATTCGTGTTTCTACTCCGGTGGGTGAGTCTGTGATAGTTGAAAAAGTATATAGGTCTTGTTTGGTAACTTTTGTGGGGAGCAACACTTATGTAGACTTGGTTATCTTAGAAATGGTTGATTTTGATGTAGTTCTGGGTATGACTTGGCTTTCTCCGAATTTTGCGATCTTGGATTGTAATGCTAAAACTGTGACGTTAGCCAAACCTGGGACGGATCCGTTAGTGTGGGAGGGCGACTACAGTTCCAATCCGGTTCGTATCGTCTCCTTTCTTCGTGCTAAGAAAATGGTTAGTAAAGGGTGTTTAGCTTTCTTGGCACATCTCAGGGATGACACTACTCAAGTACCTTCGATTGAGTCGGTTTCGATAGTCCGTGAGTTTTTGGATGTGTTCCCTGCAGATCATCCTGGTATGCCACCAGATAGGGATATTGACTTCTGCATTGATCTTGAACCGGGCACTCGCCCCATTTCTATACCCCCTTATAGAATGGTTCCCGCGGAGTTAAGAGAGTTAAAGGCCCAACTTCAAGAGTTGTTGAGCAAAGGCTTCATTAGACCAAGTGCATCTCCTTGGGGTGCTCCGGTGTTATTTGTGAAGAAGAAGGATGGGAGTTTCCGGATGTGCATAGACTACCGGCAGTTAAACAAGGTAACTATTAAGAACAAATATCCTATCCCTCGCATTGATGACTTGTTCGATCAGTTACAAGGTGCTTGTGTCTTCTCTAAGATTGACTTGAGATCCGATTATCATCAATTGAAAATACGAGCAACGGATGTGCCAAAGACTGCTTTTCGGACTAGGTATGGGCATTACGAATTTGTAGTGATGTCTTTTGGTCTTACAAATGCCCCTGCTGCCTTCATGAGCTTGATGAACGGGATTTTTAAGCCATATTTGGATCTCTTTGTGATCGTATTTATTGATGATATACTGATATACTCAAAGAGCAAGAAAGAACATGAGGAGCATTTGAGAATGGTATTGGAAATATTGAGGGAGAAAAATCTTTATGCCAAATTCTCCAAGTGTGAGTTTTGGCTAGATTCAGTGTCCTTCATGGGTCACGTAGTGTCTAAGGATGGAGTGATGGTGGATCCTTCTAAGATTGAGACAGTGAAGAATTGGGTAAGACCTACTAATGTGTCAGAAATAAGGAGCTTTGTTGGTTTAGCTAGCTATTACCGTCGATTTGTCAAGGGATTCTCTTCCATTGCTTCCCAATTGACGAACTTGACTAAGCAGAATGTTCCATTTGTATGGTCGGACGAGTGTGAAGAAAGCTTTCAGAAGCTCAAGACTTTGTTAACTACTGCACCAATTCTCACCTTGCCCGTGGAAGGTAGGAATTTCATTGTCTATTGTGATGCATCCTATTCTGGTTTGGGTGCAGTGTTAATGCAAGAGAATAATGTAATTGCTTATGCTTCAAGGCAATTAAAGGTGCATGAACGTAATTATCCGACCCATGATTTGGAATTGGCTGTGGTAGTGTTTGCATTAAAGCAATGGAGACATTATTTATATGGGGTTAAGTGTGAAGTCTACACGGATCATCGTAGCCTACAGTATGTTTTTACCCAAAAAGATTTGAACTTGAGACAGAGGAGATGGATGGAACTAATGAAGGACTACGATATCACTATCTTGTATCATCCGGGAAAGGCTAATGTTGTGGCAGACGCCTTATGTAGAAAGGTAGGGAGCATGGGAAGTCTAGCTCACTTGCAAGTTTCTAGACGTCCATTGGCTAGAGAGGTTAAGACTCTGGCTAACGACTTGATGAGGTTAGAAGTAAATGAGAAGGGAGGATTGTTGGCTTGTGTGGAAGCAAGATCTTCTTTTCTTGACAAGATTAAGGGAAAACAGTTTGATGATGAGAAACTAAGCAGAATCCAAGATAAGGTATTGCGAGGAGAGGCTAAAGAAGCAACAATCAATGAGGAAGGTGTTTTGAGAATCAAGGGAAGGGTATGTGTACCCCGCGTTGATGGTTTAATCAACACTATTCTGACAGAGGCCCATAGTTCAAGGTACTCTATACATCCTGGTGCAACCAAGATGTACCGTGACCTAAAGCAACACTTTTGGTGGAGTAGAATGAAGCGCGACATTGTTTATTTTATTGCCAAATGTCCAAACTGTCAACAAGTAAAGTATGAACACCAGAGGCCCGGAGGAACACTTCAGAGAATGCCCATTCCTGAATGGAAGTGGGAGAGAATTGCAATGGATTTTGTGGTTGGTCTTCCAAAGACATTGGGAATGTTTGATTCTATTTGGGTAATTGTGGACCGGTTAACTAAGTCTGCTCACTTCATTCCGGTCAAGGTGACTTACAATGCAGAGAAGTTAGCCAAACTTTACATCTCGGAAGTGGTGCGATTGCATGTGGTTCCACTCTCCATTATATCAGATAGAGGTACGCAGTTTACTTCTAAGTTTTGGAAAACATTGCATGCGGAATTGGGTACTAGGTTGGACCTTAGTACCGCGTTCCATCCTCAGACCGATGGTCAGTCTGAGAGAACGATTCAAGTGTTGGAGGATATGCTTCGTGCGTGTGTGATAGAATTTGGTGGTCATTGGGATAGCTTCTTACCCTTTGTAGAGTTCTCCTACAACAATAGCTATCACTCCAGTATTGATATGGCTCCATTCGAAGCATTGTATGGGAGGAGATGTAGGTCTCCCATTGGTTGGTTTGATGCATTTGAGGTTAGACCTTGGGGTACTGACCTTTTGAGGGATTCATTAGAGAAAGTGAAATCTATTCAAGAAAAGCTTTTAGCGGCGCAAAGTAGACAAAAGGAATATGCAGATCGAAAGGTTAGAGACTTGGAGTTTATGGAGGGTGAGCAAGTCCTACTGAAGGTTTTGCCCATGAAAGGGGTGATACGTTTTTGAAAAAGGGGTAAATTGAGCCCAAGGTATATTGGTCCCTTTGAAGTACTTAAGCGAGTAGGGGAGGTGGCTTATGAGTTAGCCTTGCCTCCAGGGCTGTCCGGAGTGCATCCGGTATTTGATGTGTCTATGTTTAAAAGATACCATGGGGATGGAAACTACATTATCCGTTGGGATTCAGTTTTGCTTGATGAGAATTTGTCTTATGAGGAGGAGCCTGTTGCTATTTTAGATAGAGAAGTTCGCAAGTTGAGGTCAAGGGAGATTGCATCCATCAAAGTTCAATGGAGGAATCGACCCGTTGAAGAAGCCACTTGGGAGAAAGAGGCTGATATGCAAGAAAGATACCCACACCTGTTTACAGATTCAGGTACTTCTTTTCGCCCCTTGTTTTTCTTCTTATGATCGTTCGAGGACGAATGATGGGTAAATTGGTATCTATTGTAACGACCTGTTTAGTCGTTTTGAGCAGCAGACTTTGATTCTGGAAAAATTGATAGAAACGATGGACCCCACGATGGACCGTCATGGGCACGACGGACCGTCGAGGGGGTCTCGTTCCAAAATACTTAGAATTCTGAAAAATGGGCACTGAAATCGACTCTCTGAACTTCGTAACGGAATGGCAGGACGGACCGTCACAGGTGTGACGGACCGTCACAGGTGTGACGGACCGTCACAGACTCTTCAGAGAAATTGAGTCTCTGAACTCTGTGACGGAGCAGCAGGACGGACCGTCGCAGGTGCGATGGGCCGTCACAGGCTGCGTAATCCCAGGCAGGGTCGGATTTCTTTAAATGTTTTAAGGGACATTTTTGACTATTGCTGCTTTAATTATAAAGTTAGTGGGTTAATGTTAATAAGTCTAATTACTTGGGGGTTAAAAGAGGTAACCTTAAGTTAATTAGTGGGTTATTATTGCGACCTTTTATTCTTAATTATATGCTAATTAGGGTAAAAGAAAGGGGGTTTGAATAAGAAAATTTGAAAGGACAAGAGAGGGAGAAAACAAACGAACAGGGAGAGAAGAAGAACAAAGCTTTGGGAATTTGCTTGCTTGATCACTAGTCTTCAGTGGAGGTAGGTTATGGTTTTTATACTATTCTTAATAGCGAATGATATGTATGGGTAGTATTGTAAACCCTTCTATATGCTTAATTGTATGCTTGCATGAATGTGATTATGTAATTGTGATAAAATAAGCATGATGAAGCTATTGAATCCTAATTCTTGAGAAACCCTAATCTACTTTGTTAATGATGATGCCTTAGTGTAAAAGAAGGCTTGATGAACGAAAGTAGTGAGATTAGGGGATCGGGTGCCATGTTCCGGTACCAGGATAGTATATGAGGATCGGAGTGTCACGTTCCGAAACCAGGATAGTATATGGATCGGGTGCCACGTTCCGGTACCAGGATAGTATATGAGGATCGGAGTGTCACGTTCCGACACCAGGATTGTATATGGATCGGGTGCCACGTTCCGATACCAGGATAGAATATGGATCGGGTGTCACGTTTCGACACCAGGATAGAATGAGGATCGGAGTGTCACGTTCCGACACCAGGATAGTATATGAGGAGCGGAATGTCACGTACCGACACGAGAGGAATAAAGATAATGAATCTTGAAAGATGTTAATATACTCAATCTAATGAACCTAATTCCCACATGAGTATGATGAGGAGGCGTGAGTCCTCATTGATGTGCTTGGTGTTGTAACCAAGGGTTATGGTAATTGTAAATGCTGCATGCTAAGGATATTAGTTGATTTATGATATTACTTGATATATACTGTTTTCTATTTGGAGTTGGCCGATGATACCTACTCAGTACTTGTGTTTGTACTGACCCCCTACTTTTATGTTTTGTTTTCTTTGTTAATTGTGGAGTGCAGCAAACGTACCGTCGTCTTCAACTCAACCGTAACTCTAGCCAGTCTTCATTACTCCGGATATCAGGGTGAGCTAACGCATCTAACTTGGACTGGATCTTCTTCTTCATGTCTTGATGCCTTGAAGTTCCGGCATGGACTAGCTTTTACTTGTTTTAGCTTCTTAGAATACTCTTAGTTTAGTAATTTGATCATAGATGTTCTTGTGATGATGACTTCCAGATTTTTGGGATAATGATAAGTTTGAGTTATAGAAGTTGATTATTGATTTTGTTAATGAGTTTTAAGTCTTCCGCATTGTTTTCTATTTATTATGTTCGAAATGTTAAGGCTTAGATTGGTTGGTTCGCTCACATAGGAGGGTAAGTGTGGGTGCCAGTCGCGGCCCGATTTGAGTCGTGACAATGTCTGTGTCAATTCTTCAGTATTGTTTCTGGATAAGAATTAAGTCTTGAAATTGGGCTATGAGAAATTTGAATTGGGCTCCTTGATTGAAACTGATTTGGGCCAAGAACAATGGACCAAGGTTTGGTTCAAGATTGGAGGTGGAGATTGGTTAGAGCTTGGAATTTAAGAAATAGCCAAATTGAGTTTGATTTAGAGAATTTGACTAAAACTTAAATAAGAGAAATTAATATTAATTAATTAACATGCTTCTTAAGCTTAACGAAATATAATAATTAATTTAACAATAAACTAATTAACTCGAAATTATAACTATAACTTAAATTAAAGTGAATTAATAAAGTATTTAACTAAACATAAAATCTTTGTGATGATTTTCAAATACTTATAAAATAATATGATAATAAAAATATACATATTTATTATTTAAAATTATTAAAATTACTTAAAATGACAAAATTAGTTTATAAATAATTTGTAAGTATATTTCATGAAACTCATTGATTCAAAATCATAACCCACATAATAAATATTTAAAATATAAAATTTTTTTGAGATGGTTTTTGAGTATTCATAAAATGTACTAATTATACAATTTATATATATTATATATGTTACAAAATGACAAACTATTTTAAAATATCTTGCAATATATATATATATATATATATATATATATATCGTTTAAATCGTTTGAAACTGAAGAAATTTTATTAATTTAATTATTTTAAATCGTTTGAAACTGAAGAAGCTTGATGATTAATTTATTTTGTGGAGAGTCAAAATAGGGTGTCAACAAGCCTGACGATTGAATATCAGACGATAAAAGGTCCACTTGAATTGTGACTGATTTGGAGGTATGACTACCTAAAGACAATAGTATTGCCAAGAGCTCGTTATGAGTTGATGCACTTATGATTTCATGATTTTAAGACCATAATTGAATATAACTCTGTTGCATTTAGGATAACCTCTCAATTCAAATTATGTGGGGAGACTGTAAAAAATGAGAACATGTTGGAAAAGACACTTACTACTTTCCATGCCTCAAATGTGATATTGCAGCAACAATATCGTTAAAAGGAATTTTAGAAATACTCTGAACTAATTTCATGCCTTCTGGGGGTTGAGCAACATATTGCCCTTTTAATGAAAAATCTTGAAGCTCGTCTCACTGTAGTTGATCTATTACCCAAAGAAAATGTGGTATAAGCACTTGATTAATCTGAAGTAAAAAAAAAAGATTATCGGGGCTATAATAATGCGAGGAACGCGGAAAAGATAAAAAAACAATACAACAATCGTCAAGTTGATTGTTATAATAAAAGGGAGAACAACATGAATTCTTAAAATAACCCCTCAAAAAGTAATTGTCATGTGAATTCTCAATTATTTTGAGCATTTTGTCGGGCTCTACCAAAATTACTTTAAAAGAAAAGGAAGTAAAGGTGGTGTCTCCTCTTCCAATGCTGGGGCTGAGTCACATTTGACTCTTAAAGATGATAATAATCCGAGAACATACAATAAATATGATAAGGATGTTGAAGAAAATTTGACTTTAAAGGAGGATTTTTTTATGGTCTTGGTGATATTACTCATATGAAAGTTGATTACTTCTTTGGAGATCGAAACGAAAGTTTGACCTTTAAGCCGGAGAATGCAGTTTGTTGCTATTTTAGTAGTGTATTTTTTAATCATCATGTTCTTTATATTGGAGTATTTAAATATTAGTTAGTAGTTTTGTTTTGTAAATCTTTTGATGTATTTTTATTTTAATGAATATTAATAGAAATCCAGTTGTCAATTATATCACATATGAGAAATAGAGATGTGTTGTAACAATCAAAAAAATTGAACTAGGTTAATCTAGAGCCTATCATATATGTTATGAGTTAATAAGGTGTTAAAATGATGAATATTAGAGAAGTCAGTTTGAAGAGTTTGGAAGTCAAAGGTCGAAGAACAACCAAGACGTTCGGAAACTAGTCTTGTGTGTGTTAGTGTGTCCTTGCTTGTTGTGCATGTTTTAAGGTGTTGTTTGGGGTCTAAAATCAGTGGGGGATGACCCTAGTACTAAGAGAGACATTCCTAGGGTCAAAACGTTCGAGTACGACTCCCCAAGGACCAACCAAAGGGTCCTTAAGGAGGACCCAAACATGGGCCAAAGAAGCAGCTGGGGCAGCCCATATTTGGAGTCCATGGCGCGTTACGCCTGCAAACCTTAAAAGGAAAAAAGTTTAACCTGAGACGAGGGCTCAAAATGAACCATTCTGTCTCAAAATTTTCCAATATTGGAAATGTCCTCGAGATGCGCAACCATGTCCCAGATTTGATCTCATCGTTTTTAAGTCAAATTGACCTCCAAACTTCACAAAACTTGACACACTGCCTATATATGCTATAATAAATCATTTAAGGACCTTATAACCTCATGAATCACACATACACACATAGAACCACAGATGAGACACATAGGTGACTTAGTCGTTGAACGTCTAAGTCGTTCATTGACGTTTTACTTCCAAAGCACCTATACTCTTAGACACCGCCTAAATACTAGATTATATACCAATTCAGGAACTTAGACCATCATGAAAACCATGTTAGGATCTAGTTCACTTAAGTCATTTTTGGGATCTTACATTCTCTCCCACTTGGACAACAATCGTCCTCGAATGACACTTGCCGCTCTCCGAACACTTCCAAGAATAGAGATTCAATCTTAACAGCTCATAATCATACCATATAACATAAAATCAAGAAGAAAACATGAATTTCACATAGTCAAAATATTCACAACAAAACAAGAAACTAGAAAACGATTCTGTAACACATTATGCTATAAAACTCACATGCTTCATTCCAAATAGCAAAAACTCATTTAATATTCAATAGTATACTCATATACATCAGCTCTAACAACATTACAATATTTTAGACCAAAGAACAAATTAGACGAAATCATTATGACTGGAGGAAGCCCATTCGACAACCATAATAGGCTCTATAACTGGATCACGCACGCGAAGAACATATCGGATTAGAGGGGACAGGAAGTTCCACTCATCAAGGTGTGAGACGCAAGAACCCTTCCTAGAAGCAAGCTACACATTTTTCCACTTTCAAATCAATAATAACGATGTCATCGATATTCCAATCCGATCTATAGTGAATTTAGCAAGTTTTCAAAAATGCAACTTTTTGGCAATTCATGATAGAAACATGCTAATATGCAAGGTAACATCATATAAACACATGTTACAACATAATCATGGCTTCATAAATACACCATGCAAGAAGTTGATGAAATTTAATTTCAATAAAACTCCTAAATACCATGCACATGCGACATGCTTCTATGAATTTTTATCCTATCTACTAACCATACTCCCCCACTTAGAAGGAACTTATATAAGTAAAAGAGAAATGCAAGGACTGACCCTAATTATCATTATTATTCTCATCCGACTTTGATCCTCTTTCCCAGAGTGCATAGACCTTTGCCTTTGGAAAATTCTCCTTTGGAACATTAGGAGCAACTTGCTTACCCTCTTTTCCTCTAGAAGCAATGGTAGGACAATCTCTCACCTTGTGTCCTACCTTACCACAACTATAGCGACTCCCGGTACCCCTTAGACACTCACCATAATGCCTCTTTCCACAAGTGACTCATGTAGGTTTTACATTTTCAGAACCACCTCCTTTCTCCAATTTCACCTTAGCACTCCTAGGTTCTTCTTGACCTTGAACCCTCTTCTTAAACCTAGGTTTACCTTGGTCAATAGAACCACTCCTCTTCAAGTTTCTAGGCATCCTCTTAAGTTTAGACTCTTCAATTGATTGGACATACACCATGAGTCTAGCTAGGGTCATATCATTATGTAGCACCGTTGTACGACATTCTTCCCTCACTAGATCGGCGACACCTATCACAAACGACTCATTTCATCCCTCGGATTAGACACAAGGGTGGGGCATATCTAGATAACATTGAGAACTTCAAAGAGTATTCCTCAATACTCATATTGCCTTGCTTGAGATTGATAAACTCCTTTACCCAAAATTCCCTCCTCTTACAGGGAAAATACATACCAAGAAAAGCTTCCTTAAATTCTTCCCACATAATATATAGGACCCTAATCGTTTGTCCTATTATCCTTCCATTGGGTGTACCATATTTGAGAACGTCCCTCAATTGGTATGAAGCCAATTCCGCCTTCTCCCTATATGTAAATCCCCTAGCACTCAACACTTTGTACACACCATCTAAGAACTCTTAGGTATCCTCTCCCACTTAAGAACCAAGAAATATAGGAGGATTCATCCTCACAAAGTCTCTTAACCTAGACGTCATAGTGCTCTCCACAACATTCACACTCGGCACCATACTCAAATTCACTTGAGTAGTCACGGATCGGGCTAAAGCAAGCAAAGCCTCTCTAATATCACTATTATTCAACTCCGGGGGAACCACCGAAACATCATCACCTCCTTCCACAATAGGAATTTGAACACCTTGAGAACCTTGAGGAACTTGCTCAACTGGCTCATAATCCTCCACAACTCTCCTATTCGGTGTACTCCTCGTATTCATCTCCCTAGAAACACAAGGAAAACCATAAGAAAAGAGTTTTCATAACTTTTACTCTACCGCACGACATAAGAGTAGAAAAGAAGGGAAACTCTATCGTTCTATAGCCTCTCGCCCATAGATATGTCACGACTCACACCGATGGTCAAGACTCTACTAGACGTGACTTGATAAGACTTTTTGATTCCTAAAACTACTTTCATAACTTATGCTCTAATACCAATCTTTATCACATCCAAAAACCATACTTTAGAAGTTAGGGTCAATCTCGGATTGCATCGGCGTACTTGACCTCTCGAAGGTATTGTACAAGCCCTTACATATCATTCGTCACATTTACATAATAAAAAGTAATGTGGAATTAAAACTTTTCACAAGACATATCATAGATTTAAAAAAACATATGAAATCATAGGAAATACTAAGTCTCAATCTTATCAAACTTAGACACAAGAATACTTTTTGGACATGACCCATACACAATACTAATATAGAAATACTTAGTCTATTACAATACCTTGATAAGAGGTATAAAATACATCTGCGCCCTCGAGTCAAATGAGCACATACATCAACTTCACTTGAACGATGCTACGATCGAAGTCTTCCTTCCGAAATGTTCCTCACCTACCAACAACTATAGACATAGATAAAAGCATGGATTAGTACAACCACATGTACTAACTGTCACGACTGGAATCTAGACCCCAGACGAGACCGGCATTGTTGACCTCTCAGAGGTTGCAGACAAGCTTGCATACGTCATTCTTACTTCTTCTAGGTTAATTTTAGCAGAAATTTGAAAATTTTTATTTCTTAACATACATGTATCCATACTACTTAACATCATAGGCGTTCACAAATCAACCATCTAATAAATAGATAATCAAATGAAGGAATCAGTTCATAATTTTATTAAACGTATTTTTGCCAAAACGACACCAATACAAAGTCAGAACAAAAGTGGAAAGAAACACTAGTTGAACATGATCCACTAGATATAGCGTATAGATAAGCTAGATAATAACGGTAGACATCCTCGAAAGCATGAGAGCCTACAAAGTCCGGATGAAAGTTCCACGTACGGATAGCTGCAACATCAACCTGTAACTCTAGCGTCCACCTATGCCTGCACCTAAAAATATAGAGTTGTATGGGATTAGTACAAACTTGTACTAAGTATGGGCCAAGGACATGCATGAGTAAGAACAACTCTTTCTTAACAACATGATTATGGTTAGTCAAGTCAGCAGACTTGCCAAATTGGGATTAGGAAAGTTAGCGAGCTTTCCAAATTTGGATTAGGAAAGTGAGTGAGCTTTCCAAATTTGGATTAGGAAAGTCATTCCATGAGAATAACATGCATCATCATACTTATTATATTGCACACAACACATAACATCTTACACATAACACATAACTTATTGCATGTAGCACATAACATCTTTCATATCATTCATTCATATTCCATGATACCTTGGAATCATGGACTTGACATTAAGACTTCCCAGAATAAGGGCTCAACATATGGGACCTCAACTTGGGATCCTTCTTACTAAACACAGAGTCTGCTTCATTCATTCGTACATACTTCACTTCATACATTCATAAGCTAGTGTAAACACAAGCTATACCTAAGATATAGCTTAAGACTTTCATCGGGTTCGCTGTGCAATGATCAAGAATGACCTAGTGTCATTACATAAGTCTAGCTCACCTCTTAATTATCCTATCCTAACACCTTTGGTATCATTCATTTCATTATGTGCATCATTTGAGGCTAGCCTCATTTATTCATGGGGAACTTTAACTTTAACCAACATAGATCATGTGAGCATCATGAAATTCAGTGTCTTCCCCACACCTAAAAGAGGTTGAATCACCGGACAAAGTGACCTAAAACATGCTAGCGTACATGGGAATTGAACCCCGCCAGATCCCTATATTGGCAGTATAGGTTCGAAGACTAGGAGATATAAGGAGACCCATACCCGGTTCTCATCTCATGAGAGTTACGTGAACCTTTGCCTTTCCCAAAAAAGGCATCACCGCTCATAGCTAGTCTATCAGTGCTCATTATAAAGTTACATTGCATTCAACTCGTCCGTCATGAAAGCTGGATTCTAGTATGAGTACATCATATCTCAATAGATGATTTATCATCTCATCACTAGTATTAAGTATGCATTAACGTCAATACTTTCATTAGAGTGTTCATAGAGACTGGTCTCCTCATTCACTTTACACTCTCATAAGTGAGTACGTTTTGGTAACATTCACTTCGGTTCATTTGAGATTCCTCTCATATTTTACATTAGCCTCTTATCATATTGTCACCACATTCATTAACTTTAGCACATTTTGCCTTCATAGTTACTCACCCATTATTATATGAACATTCATTTCATCATATGCCAATGCACTCGGCCATTTAGTGTGTTTCACACTCTTACTTAACCCTTCTAGGGTTTCATCATTTCATTGTTCATTTCATAATTTCATTACATACATCTTAGGTTAACTTACTAGTAAACGTATGCTAGACTATGGGTCTATACATACAATCCATGAGGCTTCATTCATAGTTCGTTGAAGTGATTCATATATTCCTAAGATTATGTGATACAAGACTTATGCATCTTGTATGTATGCGAAGATCTCGATATCGATCTAAGTAGGCATCATTATTCTTGAACATTTAATTCACATATGACTTATGTATCAATACGGAATTTGGGCATGGGAACCTGTTTCGAATCCCTTGGTTAACACTTACATCTTTTTTTTATTTGTTCTATTTTGATCCGCACGACTTGGGGACCCGAGATCGAGCCCCAACACCTTCAGTTCATTATTTTCGTTATTTTTATTTCTTTATTATTCGCTTGTCTTGGGACCGAGGGGTTGTGGGATCGATCCCCCACAGCCTCATTTCTTTTATTTCTTTTCATTGACTTTTTCCAGTTGACCTTGAGGGTATGGGATCGAATCCCCACATACTCACTTTATATTTCTCTTTAATTCCCTTGATCAGCCTAGATATCGTAGGTTCGATTCCCACACGCCTCAACCTTTATTTTCTTTTAAGTCCTTAAGTCTGACCAAGAGGTTGTGGGTTCGAATCCCACTCCTCTCGTTTTTATTTTGACATATTCATTTTCCAGTCAAGGTCCAGGTTTGAATCCCCCTTACCACATTCTTTTACCTTACATTATTTTATGACTTTTAACAAGGTGAGGTCACGGGAAACTAACGTCAAAGTGCTGGAGTTTTGATCACAATTTTCAGCCTATTTTCTCACCTCTTTCACATTAAATGTATATACGTTTGGAATAGTTTTTAGTGAGTTCTTTAGGTGAATTTTGAAGATCACATTCTATAAAGATTTTGCACTCAAATCTTTTTTTTACATCAATTATCTTGGCAAAAACTCATAACAAGATGTTGGAAATTTTGTACGTTTTTTAGCTAATTTTCATCAACGTTTACATGTTAGTTTTGAGGGTAATTCATGGATTCATTTAGCTAATAATTTCCATTCAAATCAGCCACGTTATACTTCATATGAACATCACAATTTATACAAGTTTGTGCATGTAAGAATACAACCATAACATGTCATTTTTGAACTTCAAACAAAGAGTATATGTCTCGGCTACACATTGCACACACATAAACACATAATTTCGGATAGCATGCTTAACATTCACATAACTCCGAACATACATACATGAACATATGAGAGCTAAAACACGAAAACACATTACACCCCTGATTTCTACCAGCAAGCATACCCAACCTACAAATCGATGGGAGCTAGTGAAAGGGAACATGTAAAGGGGAACAACCCTAGTTTTTAGATTCGAATATAATGAACCTTAAGGGGTATCTTGGGAAAGGGACCAAGAGAGAAGAGAACCCGTACCTTTTTTACGGTCAAACCTTGACCTGATGCCCAAAGTTTCTCCTCCAAATTCACGTCCAACATCGAAAACGTCAACCCAATTCGACGGACAACCTTCTCTTTGCCTAACGTGATTGATTAGTTGTTTGTTTTTATCTTTCGTTGTGAGTTCTTCAAGTGTGAAGAACTTTGGTCAAATTTTCTGTTCTTGAAGTTATTTTGGCAGAGAGAACGTGAATGAGAGAAGAGAGAATGATCGTGAGTGAGATAGACGTGAGAGAGTGAAATGTGAAAGTAGTTTAGGCTTAGGTAAGGAATTAATCAAACTAGGACTCTCCTGAACTTTTTTTTTTTTAAATCTGATTATCCTTTATATTAAATCAGATAATAAATATTAATTAGTTAAGTTAATTCACCAATTTAAATAAAAACAATTTAAATCATTGCTTCCACCTAGGTTCAAACCCGGGTGGAGCAAGACTTCACTCAAAAAGCCAATTTTCGGCCCTCTCTCCCCAAATTACCCCTACACCTTATTAATTAAATAATTAATTACATATTTAGGGTATTACGATACTATCCTTAGTTTGGAAAAAGACCATTTTACCCTTAGACCCTCCAAACTTAAGATTTCCTCCTTTTTAGTCTGGTCAAGACTCTTCGGGTAAATCTTCATATTCAGGAGCCCTACATGGCTGGATCCAACCATTCCTAGCTCAACTAACTCCGCAGGTTAGTTAGCTTGGCTGTCGGAAGGGTTCAGAGGTCTTTTTATACATGCATCAATCCGCGTGAACCCGGTCTAATTGTAGGCATTCTAGACACATTAAGAATTACTTAGTATATCCATTTTTAGGGTTGTTACATTATCCCCCCTTTAGGAACATTAGCCCCCGAATGACACTACTAACTATCTAGCGTAATGCCAATCAAATTATAACATAATTACTATACACAATCAAGCAATAGCAACAAATAATGGAGAGATAAGGGAACTTAGACTTAAGATTAGGAAGTCTAACCTCAAGAGTTGAAAAGATGAGGGTAGCGGGATCTCATATCGGCCTCGGCCTCCCACGTAGCACCCTCAACAAGATGATTCCTCCACAACACCTTCACTGTGGAAATATCCTTGTTCCTCAGCCGCTTGATTAGTCTGTCTAAAATCTCAACAGGTACCTTCTCATAGGACAAGTCTTCATCGATCCCCAATCCTTCCACTGGTAGAATCGATGATGGATCACTAGGAACTTCTTTAGCATGGATACATGAATGACTTGATGAACATAAGCTTGCAAGCAATGCCAACTCATAGTCTACCTCACCCACACACTGTAGGATCTCGTATGGCTCAACATTAACTCAGAATCAACTTCCTATTCCTGCCAAACCTCATCACCCCCTTCATAGGTGATATCTTCAATTACACCTGGTCACCAACATCAAACTCTAAGGGTCATTTTCTGTTGTCTGCATAGGACTTTTGCCGACTGTAAGCAGTAGCCAACCTGTTCCTAATCACCTTGACCTTCTCTAAGGCCTCAAATAATCTCTGGGCCCAAAATGGATGACTCTCCGACCTTAAACTACCCAAATGGATACCTACATCTCCTATTATACAATGCCTCAAACAGTGCCATCCCAATGCTGTAATGATAGCTATTATTATACGATAACTCTATCAAAGGGATATGGTCGTCCCAGCTACCCCTGAAGTCAATTACACACGCCCTCAACATATCCTCCAATATCTGAATGGTGCGCTCTGCCTGCCCATCAGTCTGAGGATGAAAGGCAGTACTAAGCTTCACATGTGTGCCTAATCTCTTCCGAAATGATCTCTAGAAATGTGAAGTGAATTGAGCTCCTTTATCTGAAATCATAGACAAAGAAATGCCATTCTATCTCACAATCTCATCAATGCAGAGTATCGCATAATCCTCAACTCTGTAAGTAGATTTCATATGGATAAAGTGGACAAACTTAGTCATCCTGTCCATAATAACCCATATGGAGTCATATTGTCTCCTAGTCTTCGGAAGACCAACCACGATGTCCATATTAATGGACTCCAAGTTCCAAGTTGGAACCTCACTAATTTGAGCAAGACCGCCAGGATTAAGATGTTCTGCCTTAACCTGTTGACAATTAGGACACTTGGCCACATATTCTGCAATGTCCTTATTCATTCCATCCCACCAATAGATCTGCTTAAGATCATGATACATCTTGGTGGAACCTGGATGTATGGAATATCTGGAACCATGGGCCTCTGCAAGGATCCTGGTCTGCAAATCATCCACATCTGGTACACACAGCCTGTCCTGGTACCTAAGTATGTTGTCATATCCCAAAGCAAAAGACTCATTTATCTTAACCAACACTGAGTCCTTTAGATTCATCAACACCAGATCAAGATGCTGACCCTCATTGACTTCAACTACTAAGGATGATTCAAAACTAGGATGAACTGACACCCCCCCCTTAGTAGAGTCAACTAACCGTACACCCAGTCCGGCCAATGTATGTATATCTTTCACCAACTCCTTCTTCTCACCGTCAACGTGGGATGTACTTCCCATCCCCGTACTACTCAAAGCATCAGCTACAACAGTAGCCTTACCTATATGGTAGTATACATTCATGTCATATTCCTTCAACAACTCCAACCACCTCCACTGGCGTAGATTCAACTCCCTATATGTGAACACATACTGGAGACTTTTGTGGTCTGTGAACACATCCACATGCACTCTATACAAGTAGTGCCTCCACAATTTTAGTGCAAACACCACAGATGCCAACTCCAGGTAATGAGCAGGATAATTCTTTTCATGAACCTTGAGCTATCTGGACGTATAAGCTATCACCTTACTACCCTGCATAAGAACACAACGCTAACCAACCCTAGATGCATCACAATAAACAGTGTAATTCTCACCACACTTAGGCAAAGTAAGCACCGCTGAAGTAAGTCTGTCCTTGAGCTCCTGGAAACTCTTTTCACAAGCCTCCGTCCATTCAAACTTGGCCTTCTTCTTAGTCAAAGCTGTTAGTGAGGCAACAATGGAAGAAAAACCCTCCACGAACCTGCAGTATAACTATCCAATCCCATAAAGCTACGTATATTAGTGGGAGTAAGAGGTTTTGACCATTTCTTAATAGCATCAGTCTTCCTGGGATCTACCTCAACTCCTTTGTCGGACACAACATGACCCAGGAAGGTCACTGATCTAAGCCAAAATTCAAATTTGCTGTATTTGGCATACCACTGATGTTGTCTAAGTATCTGCAAGGTTAGTTTTGAATTTTGTTCATGCTTTTCCTTGGTCTTAGAGTAGATGAGAATGTCATCAATGAATACTATGATGAAAAAGTCAAGGTATTCACGGAAGACCCTATTTATGAGACTATAAATGCAGCAGGTGCATTCATGAGACCAAATGACATAACTAGGAACTCATAGTGACCAGAACAGGTACTAAAGGCTGTCTTAACACATTGAGTCTATGGAAGGAACGTCATGATCTAAATCATTAACACTCACAAGATGACATATAACCCCTCGGACATCATTTTATTGGCCTAAGGTTCGAAATCAAGGGATTAGGATGATTCGAGTTCTACCCCTTCCAGACTAGCACTTCTTCATTAGGGAACGAAATATCAGAACCCTACTACAACAATCCATGCAAGCATAACAACTATGAAGCAGTCCATACCAAGAATAAAATCAAAATCATGCATGGGCAACTTCAACAACTCCCCATAAATCCTTGAAAGGATCAGTGAGCAACTTAAAATGATTAAGATTTCTCAGGGTGATAAGGTTGGAGCTATGAAAGATAGACTTCCTCAATCCAAAAACTTTTATCCCCGACCTTCTTTTCCTGATATCCAGTTCGAAGAAAATAACAGAATGGAATATTTAAGCCTTTACAGAAAGGGGTTTAACAGCAACCTGTACAAGACCAAAATGATTCAAACTAGTAAGGTCTCCATAAGTTATTTCTTAATATGGAATTTTACCTTCACCATGATCTCTTATTTTGGATCGGACCTTTTCTGCAAAATGGGGAGGTAATCCACTAAGGAATCTCTCTTTCCAATATTCATTGTTGTAGTCATCTCTTAGCATGACCTTCGTAATACACATATCTTTATACCATCTGAAATCTGTAAATTTCTTGCAATAAAGATTGTATAATATTTCAAAAATTCTGTCTTGAAATAATCGTGGTTCTCCCACAAAATGAGATTCTTGATGCTGTTGAGAGTAAGAAAGTTGTTAAGACTGAAGGAGGTCAAACTACTACTTCTTTAGAGGTAGTTGAGGATGCAACTGCAACTCTACTTTACAGTATTGCTTAACATTTTGCTAGGTGGCAAGCCTTATTATATAGTTTCAATTTTCAAATTGAATTTATTAAAGGAGAAAATAATTCATTGCCAGATTTCCGAACTCGTGAATTTTTGTAGGGAAAACATGAGGAGACCGCAAGTTAGGCCCATAACGGGAAGACAACCCTCCAGGTCCAATCCAAGTGGACAAATAAGAGAGTTAGGTCCATTTGCCATAAGGCCTGAGATAAGCCATGTTAGTCCTGATATAAACAGGTATTCGACATTGGCCCAATTGCCGCCAATTGTTCCTCCTGAGCTCCCACAAAATAGTTCATCAAAGATTTTAGTCTTTACAAACCCCTTCCAAAAGGAGCAAGAACCCGGTTCATCCTCATCCCCAAGCGGAGAACTTAGATTTTCCCAAAAACAGACAAGTGAATGTTACACCATGAAACAGCCAGCCAGTTTTTGCTGAAGCAGTATCTCCAGCAGGAACAGAGTATCCTTCCAAAGAGAAGGAAAAAATTGAAATGATTCCTTTGCAGGTTTTCCCAATTCCTGCTCTAGATAAAGAATATGAAGGTTATGAGATTAAACATCTTTTAAAACCTGTCTATACTAACAGGAATTATGTTGATTTAGGTAATTCCTTAAGAACTAGAAAATATTATGAATTTATCCTGGTGGACATAGGATCAGTAAATATTGAACATGAGTTAGCTGATAAGTTTGACCCAGATAGTATAGCTTACTCTAAGTTTACTATAAGAAAGATTTCATCACCTTTTACTTGGCATGTTGACCATTTACAAACCCCTATAAATCTTTCTAAAAGATATAATCCTCAAACCTACAATTGGTATGACTACAAAGAAGCCTGGGTGAACTTCTCGTATGTTAGACTAACAACCCATACATGATTTGTTAAATATTGTCCAGAAGTTGCAGCTTCTACTATCCCCAGGTGGTTCTACGAATGGTGGAGCTGGTTTGGTGGAATTAAACAAGTAATGCCTCGAAGCTTTGCTGAGAAGTATACTCAGTTCCAAATAGATGAAGGCATATCAACATTACCAGACAATATAAATCTCTGTAAGTATTTTATTAAGAAACGTTTATCTTACATTATAAGTTGGACATTTGTTATTGCATATTTCGATAGGATTAAATTCTTATCAAAAGAGATTAGGATTAAAGGTTGGTCGCCGGCCTAGAAAGATAGTCCTTCTCCTTCTAAGAAGAAAAGTTTATCAAGTCCTTCACCCTCTAAGAGTGAACTGAAGAAAAGGTTAGAAAAGGCATTGTCTGAATTGGAGAATGAACCAGATGAAGAAGCCATTAATAGAATTCTTGACGAAGCCTCATCACAAAGTAATGATAATGGCGAGATGTTAAAATCTAAAGCCATATCTAGGTCCTATCTAAATCCATTTGATTAATGTCTAATTGAGATATTAAAATCGGAATAATTAGTCTTTTAGATAGAGATCATTAAAGATCAGAATTATCTAGAAAGAGGTAAAGGAGTCTCAAAGAGACTAAATCTTTATCATATTAATCAGATGGACCAAGATAACCAACACGGATGGCCGACATGATTGGCTAAAGCTTTATCAGCAGTGACTGACAAAGCAAAAGGTGCTTAAAGTTAAAGATGCTTTCAAAAGGAGCAACAACTGACAGCGGTAAAGTAAAAGACAGTTGTAAAAGTGAGTGCTTTCCCAAAAGCAAAGATAAGGAACGGATAAAGCAATCCTCTGCAACCAATCAGAAGTAGGCTTTGAGATTCGTTTTATCTTTTCAAGTCTATATAAGACTTTGTATTTTCACATAAAGAGTATCGGAAAAATCTACAAATACAAAATTTTCTTGAATGCTCTCTCTCTCTGTAAATATTATGCAATATATGGAATAAAGCTTTCCCTTTTGTAAGCTCTTTTACTTTTCTTTATATCTCTTCTTTTCATATTTTCTGAAATCAGATCCTCTGTAAAATGGTACCAGAGCCAGGTTTATCCATTAGTTGTTAGCATGAGTAGCTAAATCATAAGGTTGTCTAGGCTGTTAGAAATCATGTGATTATTAAGACAATAAAATAATCTTAACTTACTAATTATCTAGATTATGGTTTATTATATTATCATGTTGAGGTTTTGTGTCTGCATAAGTCTGAGTGTGCCGATTAATCTCCGGTTTAAAAACTTGGTTAGCCTGAAACTAGATCATTGTAAGTCCAATAAGACCCATGGGGGCAGGCTGTTAGAAATAATGTGATTATTAAGACAACAAAATAATCTTAACTTAGTAATTATCTAGCTTATGTTTTATTATAGTTGTTTCTTATAGTAATCTTAATAGGTTATAACACTGTTACTATCCTGTATAATATTTTAGTTAACTTCGATTTAAGCAAGTTAAAGGCTTTGGTTTCCTTATTATCATGTTGAGGTTTTGTCTCTACATAAGTCTGAGTGTGACGACTAATCTTCGGCTTAAGGACTTGGTTAGCCTGAAACTAGATCGTTGTAAGTCCAATAAGATCCATGGGGGCAGGCAGCCAATTTTTTGGTGATTCGTCCAACAATATGACTTGTCAAAGACTTGTAATATCCAACATACGTGATATAAGTGTACTAATATCCAAAGCCAATTTAATTGTTAAATCATTGTTAACCGTTTTATTATATAGATAAGCACTACTTTATTTTCTTTAGATTTACAAGAATGATAGTTAAATTTTCATAAGGTTGATAATCTCTGTTAAAATTATTCGTATTGCTTAATTTATCCTTGATGTTCTTTCATGCCTAAAGACAACAGCTTGTTCTCATGAACAACAACAATATTGTTAACTCTGTTAATTGTACTATATCTAAAGAAGATATGCATTTACAAAATTGGTACATTCCTAAAGAGCCGATTAATAAGATTTACCAAATAGGTAATTTTAATTTGTTTCAAATTTTTAATATAAAAACTTGCGAATCTACATCTGCAATTAATAACTCTTTAGAGACTATTAAATTGTTGATTGCTGCTGACATTGACAGGTATAGGAAAGAATTTAAATTTCTTCACATTGTTCTTGTACAGGTTGCTGTTAAACCTTTTTTCCGTAAAGGCTTAAATATTCCTATTTGTTTAATGCTTAGAGATGCTAGACTTCTCAATGTTGACGATTCGTTATTAGGAATCTTACAAAGTAATCTAGCTTAGGGGACAGTTTACTTCAATTGTTATCCTAATTTCTCTGTAGAGATAGAAGACCCTAATATTCTTAATACCTTGACACTTATAGTCAAAACCAAGAATATTAATAGCAAATTAGGAACCAGAGATTTAGTTGTAATATATCGGGTATATTACAAGCTAATGAAAACCACTATTGCCCCAAAGGCAATTAACTCTAGTCCCAAAGGTGTTACTATGCTTATGGAATCAACCCAAGAGCATAGCACTACTTTTGTGCCTAGAATGTTAAAGTGGAATGAGATTCTTTCTGATGAAAGTTGGAAATTTGAATCTATCACCAAACCACTTCCAGTTCAGCCTTCTAGGTCTTCCCTTAAAAGTATTACTCAATTTGCAGATGGATCTGTTAACCTTAAATTTCTTAGATCCAATTTCAGACAAGTGTCTTCCAGTAGAAGAATGTTTATGTCTAGACCTTATACTTCAAAGACCCGGGAGGGAGATGAAGATTTTTATGGAACAACTGAGGTTTTAGAACAACAGGGTAAGTTCGGCTGGGTAGATTTCACCCAAACCATCCTCAAGGTTTATTATGATTCTTCTTTTGTAGGAAGTCCTACTCCTAGCGAAATGAAAGCTCCTTCTCATAAGAAAAAGGATTCTATAGGAGTTATTAAGCCAGTCGACAAATTTACTCCTGACACAAAAAAGATTAATAAGTGGTGGATGAGCCCTAAGCATGATTTAAAGAAAGCTTTGTATGTTGATACATACACAAGGGATCAGAGAGTCTTGTTCAAAGACAAATGGTTTAAGGATATGAAGAGATTCAAAACAGAAATTGAATTCTTCAAATGGTTTGAATCTACAGGCCAAATCGGTGAATCTAATTTATTGCTTCAGGTTTTGGTTAACAGATGGCACACCAAAGACAAGGTTGTCGAAAGTGTTACTCCTCCTCTTGAAGGTATAAACATCCCTTATAGAAAAGATGTTTTGAAAGCAGCACCTTTCAAAAAACCTTCAAAACATAAAGAAAACAACTTTGTGACTATTGAAGAAATAAACAAAGTCTTTGAACAAAATATTTATACTAACCAGGTCCTTCATGTTGTTTCCAAACAAATTGAGGACTCAAATTATAATTATAGTGGTACCAGCTAGATTGGTAACAAACCCAGTTCCTCCAAATCAGGTTTGAACTTAGAAACTAATCCTATCTTCAAAATCCATAAATTTTCCCCAGAGGATTTCCTTAAACCAGCTAATGACTTTAACGACTCTCCAGAAATCCTTGAAAGGATTAGTGAGCAACTTAAAAGGATTAAGATTTCTCAGGGTGATAAGGTTGGAGCATTTAAACATAGACTTCCTCACTCCAAAAACTTTTATCCCCGACCTTCTTTTCCTGATATCCAGTTCGAAGAAAACAGTATGCATCCCCAGAGTGTTGCAGATCGTATAGGTATAACAGAATTGAATATAGATGGATTCGCTGATAGTCAAATCTATAATAAACTCCAAGAGATGGGCATGAACATCACAACCTATAAATGGAAGAGTGCCACCGATAAGAAAGCAACTAATAGGATTGTTGCAGGTTTTACAAGGACTCTAAGAAATTGGTGGGACAACTATCTCACAGAAAAAAATAAAAATGAGGTTCTTGATGCTGTTGCAAGCAAGAATGTTGTTAAGACTGAAGGAGGTCAAACTACTACTTCTTTAGAGGTAGTTGAGGATGCAACTGCAACTCTATTTTACAGCATTGCTAAACATTTTGTGGGAGAACCATAATTATATCAAGACAGAAGTTTGGAAATATTAAACAATCTTTACTGCAAGAAATTGAGAGATTTTAGATGGTATAAAGATATGTTTATTACAAAGGTCATTCTAAGAGATGACTACAACAATGATTATTGGAAACAGAGATTCCTTAGTGGATTACCTCCCCATTTTGTAGAAAAGGTCCGATCCAAAATAAGTGATCGATGTGAAGCTAAAATTCCATATTCAGAAATGACTTATGGAGACCTTACCAGTTTGATTCATTTCGTAGCAATGGAGTTATGTACTGATTTAAAGCTAAAGGAACAGCTTAAGAAAGACAAAAAATTCTCAATTAATGAACTTGGTAGTTTCTGTCAAGACTTTGGCTTCCCAAGTCTAAAACCCCCTTCTGCAAAAAGGGTTTCAAAGAAAGAACGATCTGGAAAATCGACACCTAAAAGAAGATCCTCAAAAGAAAAAGGATATCCTGAAGGAAAGAGAAGTAGGAAAACTTCTCGCAACACATCTAACGAAGACAAATGTTGGACTTGTGGAAAGTCTGGACACAAGTCTCTTGATTGTCCTAGAAACAAAAGAAAAAGGAAGAAGATCAATCTTTTTGAAGCAGATGAAGAAACTAAGGAAACGTTTATGTCTATATTAAACAAAGAAGAATCAGATTTGTCTTCCTCTTCAGAAGAAGAAGAAACTGAGGATGAGGAGTTCCTCAATGTTGCTCAAGATAGTGGACATAAATGCAATTGCCAAGGAGCATTTTATCATTGTGATAGCCAATCTGTCAGAGTTCTCTCTGAAGACTCTACAGAAATCTTAATTGCAACTATTGAGCACATCAAAGATAATAATGCCCGAAGAAGCTATCTTTTGGAGCTTCAAAAGCTTGTCACTAAACAGAAAGAAAAAGAAGTTGCAAAAATGTAATTCCTTTCAGCATGAACCAAATCATGAAAAAATATACAGATAAGAGGGAAGAACCTTCTATCAATAATCTTCGAGCAGAAGTTAACTCTCTCAAAGAAGAAGTTCGAGAAGTTAAGTCAAGACTTAACAAAATTGAAATTGATGCTTTAGCAAAACAATTTCTTAAGGATGCTGAAGTATCTCTTAAAGGAAAAGAGATTGCTTCTTCAGATAACGAAGATGAAGATAACAACTCTTCCAATCAATCAACCCCTTCATCTAAAGGTATTGAAGATGCAGGTATTAGTATGATCACCAAGGTGAGACCTTAGAGTTCTCACATTATGATTAAGTTAGTAGTTAATTCTAATTTTGTACTTAACAAAATTACTTTGTTAGACAGTGGTGCAGATTGTAATTGCATTGTTGAAGGTCTAATCCCAACCAAGTACTTCCAGAAGGGAAATACAAAGTTATACAGTTTGACTGGTGAGCTTATCTGTATAAATTAAAAACTTTCAAATGCTCATATCTGCAATGACGGCATTTGTCTTGCTAATGATTTTGTCATAACTAAAAACATTAATGAAGAGATTATTTTAGGTATACCTTTTATTTCCAGATCAAACCTTATATTTCATATTTTGAATCAATCAAAACAAAAATTTTAGGAAAAGAAATTTCCTTTCCTTTTATCAAGACACTTTCTCTTGAAGAAAGTAAATTTTTGCATAAACAAACTGCACTTAAAATCAATCAGATTTGTTTTTTAAAGAAGATATCAAAATTAAGAAAATTGAGAAAATTTTAAAAACCCTGCGAATGGTTGATAAAATTGCCAATCTTCAAATGAATTTTGAAGTGAAATTTGCTAAGAATTTCCAAACGCTTTTTGGGATCGAAAATCCCACATTATTGATTTACCATATATTAATGGATTTGATGAAAAGGACATCTCTACAAAAGCTAGGTCTATTCAGATGAACCATGAATTAATGGAAATCTGTAAGAAAGAAACTTATACTCTTTTGAGTAATAAAATTATTTGTCCTTCAAAATCACCTTGGAGTTGTTCAGCATTTTATTTTAACGATGCAGTTGAACAAGAACGAGGTTCCCCAAGACTTTTTATTAATTACAAACCCTTAAACTCAGTTTTAAAGTGGATTCGTTATCCGATTCCTAACAAAAGGGATCTTTTAAAACGAACATTTAAATTTAATGTTTATAGTAAATTTGATTTAAAATTTGGATTTTGGAAAATTCAAATTGCTGAACAAGATAAATATAAAACAACTTTCAATGTCCCGTTTGGACAATATGAATGGAATGTCATGCCTTTTGGGCTTAAAAATGCCCCATCGGAATTTCAAAATATTATGAATTCTATATTCAATCATATTAGTCATATTTCAATTGTTTATATCGATGATGTAATAATCATTTCCGAGGACATTGAATCTCATTTCAAACATTTAAATATTTTCTTTAAAATTGTTAAGCACAATGGATTAGTCGTTAGTGCTAAAAAGATTAAATTATTTCAAACAAAAATCAGATTTTAGGACATGATCTTTATCAAGGTACCTATAAACCAATTTGCAGATCAGTTGCAAATTTTTTTAGGAAGTGTCAACTATGTAGCTAATTTTATTCCCAAAGTTAGGCATATTTGCAAACCTCTCTTTGATAGGTTAAAGAAGAATCCTTCACCTTGGAGTGATGAACAAACCAATGCCGTTATTCTTCTAAAGAATATGGTTAAAGATCTTCCATGCCTTGGTATTTCTAACCCTGACTACTTCATGATTGTTGAGACTGATGCATCTAACATTGGATATGGTGGTATTCTTAAACAAAGAAAAGACCCCAATTCTTCAGATCAATTATCCCGTTATACTTCTGGAATTTGGAATTCTGCTCAAAAAAATTATAGCACGATCAAAAAGGAAATCCTTGCTATTGTTCTTTGTATTACTAAGTTTCTAGATGACTTGATCAATAAAGAATTCTTGCTTAGAGTAGATTGTAAATCTGCTAAAGAAATCCTCCAAAAGCATGTCAAGAATATTGTTCTAAACAAATTTTTGCTAGGTGGCAAGCCTTATTATCTAGTTTCGATTTTCAAATTGAATTTATTAAAGGCAAAAATATTTCATTGCCAGATTTCCTAAATCGTGAATTTTTGCAGGGAAAACATGTGTAGACCGCAAGTTAGGCCCATAGTGGGAAGACAACCCTCCAAGTCCAATCCAAGTGGACAAATAAGAGAGCCAGGGCCATTTTCCATAAGGCCAAAGATAAGCCATGTTAGGCCTTATATAAAAAAGAATTCGGCATTGGCCCAATTTCCGCCAATTGTTCCTCCTGATCCGCTACAAACTAGTTCATCAAAGATGTTAGTCTTAAAAAACCCCTTCCAAAAGAAGCAAGAACCCAGTTCATCCTCATCCCCAAGCGGAGAACTTAGATTTTCCCAGAAACATACAAGTGAATGTTACACCATAAAACAACCAGACAGTTTTGCTGAAGCATTATCTCCAGCAGGAACAAAGTCTTCTTCCAAAGAGAAGGAAATTTTTTAAATGATTCCTTTGCAGGTTTTCCCAATTCTTGCTCTAGATAAAGAATATGAGGTTATGAGATTAAACATCTTTTAAAACCTGTCTATACTAACAGGAATTATATTGATTCAGGTAATTCCTTAAAAACTAGAAAATATTATGAATTTATCCTGGTGGACACAAGATCAATAGATATTGAACATGAGTTAACTAATAAGTCTGACCCAGATAGTATAGCTTACTCTATGTTTACTATAAGAAAGATTTTATCACCTTTTACTTGGATTGTTGACCATTTATAAACCCCTATAAATCTTTCTAAAAGATTTAATCCTCAAACCTATAATTGGTATGACTACAAAGAAGCCTGGGTAAACTTCTTGTATGTTAGACTAACAACCCATACATGGTCTGTTAAACATTTTCCATAAGATGCAACTTCTACTATCCCCAGGTGGTTCTACGAATGGTGGAGCTGGTTTGGTGGAAATAAACAAGTAATGCCTCGAAGCTTTGCTGAGAAGTATACTCAGTTCCAAATAGATGAAGGCATATCAACATTACCATAGAATATAAAACTCTGTAAGTATTTTATAAAGAAACGTTTATCTTACATTATAAGTTGGACGTTTGTTATTATAGATTTCGATAGGATTAGATTCTTATCAAAAGAGATCAGGATTAAAGGTTGGTCGCCGGACAAGAAAGATAGTACTTCTCCTTATAAGAAGAAGAGTTTATCAAGTCCTTCACCCTCTAAGAGTGAATTGAAGAAAAGGTTAGAAAAGTCCTTGTCTGAATTGGAGAATGAACCAGATGAAGAAGCCATTAGCAGACTTCTTGACGAAGCCTCATCATAAAGTTGGGGGTATGGTGAAAAGGAAAATGAGAAGTCAAGAAGTGCAAGAAAAGTCTCCTCTAAATCATGATGTGATGAAAATAGGAAAGTCTCCATATAAAAAAAAGAAAAAGAAAAAGAAAAAGAAAAGAAAAGATTGAAAAAGAAAAATTGCGGAATAAAAGACAAAAAGAAATTTGGGTCTCCAAGCAACTCATGAAATGAATAATAAGATGAGTTAGAAGCACTAGAAGAAAAAAATGACAGAAGAAAGTGAAGGAAAGGAAGTGTTGTGAGTTCCACAATTCATAAAAATTTTTAGTCAATATGACTAAAAGATCATACCTTTGCACTCAACCTCGTTACAAGCCTGGAAAAGACCTTTTTTTATCTTGAGTAAGCCAAACCTAGGTTGATTCGAAAATTAGGGTAATTCTATGGTCAAAAACATGCATTGTGTTCCTCTTTTTAAGTATGAGTATTGCATATAATCCACGATCATAAATTGATTAACCCATGTGCGTGAATATGAAATCATTTTTTGTGTGAGGGAATTCTGATATTGTTGTTAAGCTTGAGCTTTCATTAGAAACAAGGATGGTGAGCATGAGAATATTTGATAACGATGTGTCACAACTTGAATCTCTGAGTATACAATTGACCTTACATGAGTAGTTTGAGTCTTTTTGTGTATGTTCATGATTCAGTCTTGTGTAGCATAATTTGAGACATCCCATTTGAACTGTTGAACTTGAATTTTGCTTGAGGATAAACAAAAGTTTAAATTGGGGGTGTTGATGAGTTCAAAAATTTGACTCATTTAGGGCTTTATTTTGATAGATATATTGTCCTCAGATGCTTATTTAGTCTCAATATATGATGAAAACTCTTGAGTTTCAAGTGTTTGAAGTTTGAGTTCAAGCATGGATACTTACATGAAAAAAGAAATAAAAAGGTTGAAAATAATGAAGATATGAAGCCTGACCATCGCCAAATACACTTGGCGAGTCGCCGAAGGGACATACTCCACCCTTAGTTCCAGCATACGAATCCCTAAAGGAAAAGGATAAAAAAGGCGATGAAAGGAGCAATCGACGCTTCACCAAACCATTTTTCGAAGCAGTGCTATACCTTCCAACGGTCCAAAACATGAAGATGATAAAGGAAACCACAAAACTGTGATGGAACAGAAGAAGGGCGAGTCACCAAGCATTCAGTGATCTCGACTAATCTCGCTGAATGGTTTGCAACAATACTTAATCTGAAAGTTATAAATACTAGCCTTGATTATTATTTTTAGGGAGTTGACATTATTCTAGTTTTTAGACTTAAAACTTAAGTTTTTTCAGATTTTGTCTCAAGTTTGGAGAGGATTTCTGGAGACATCAATAAAGAAGGATTTTATCTTTCCCAAGTTGGAAGTGAGTCTTCTCCATTCTTCTTCCTTTGATTAAATAAATGTTTAATTTCTTTACCCATTTGATTTCAGTATCATTTTAGGTGTATTTTTTTATTGCTTGATGTGTGGCTAAAAATCTCATTCTTGGGTTGTGATTTAGCAAATATGAGTTGATATTATTGTTTGGTCTTTCTTGTTGATAGGTTAGATGTATTGTAATGGTGATTTCACCTAATGGTTGTGGTTTAATTTAATGGCTTTATAGTTGCAAATACAAAGTCACCCATGTGTTTTCGGCTTTGCCTGAGAGGGAGGTCGGGAAACCAAGACTGCTAGACTGATTGTTAAGGAGTGGATCAGCATGAGGTTCAACTCGAAAGGGTGAGCCCTAGTCTCTTATCCTAACACTCAGCTCGAGAGAGTGAGTGGGGTAAGGCGTAGGTTGTCATTCAGGCGGCAAATGGGTATCCGAGAGGAACACATTTGAAACGGGGTATGGGGTAAGTTGCTCGAGAGAGAACTTATTTTCATCTAAATCTTTGCATAATCACTATTATCTTGAAAAATTTCTATCAAAAACATGTACCCAATGATTTATCTCAACTTGTATTACGGTCACACCCCAAAAACTTCTCCCCATACTTGATTCTCTTTGAATTTTTACTATACTTGTGACAAACCCCCATCTATATTTGGCACTTTCGTGTCACCCCATTAAACTTATAATGTTTTTACTCGTAAGTCTCTTTAGTTACGACAAATTAGAATGAAATTCTGATTGACTACATCTTCTTGAAACCGCTCCCTTGGTTCACAACTCCAACCCTTGGTTGGGTTACTAAGATATTGACGATCGTAGACACTCAAACCGTAGGTTAATTTTGCTGGTCACGATAAGCATCACTTGTGAAGGAAAGTATCTTTTACATTTCTACAGTTAATACAAAGAAGAAAATTATGCATGAAAAATTACTTGTAATTTTTCTGTCTTTGTACTATACAAGTATAAGTACAGCTGAATCACATGTCATAGCAAATAAAATGTTTACTAATTTTAATGATTTTATCATTTGACATGATCTATTGGACTATTCCAATTTTAATATGATACGCAAAATAATTGAAAATTCACATTGGCACATCTTAAAGAGCCCAAATATCCTTCAGTCAAAAGAAGTCTCTTGTGCTGCTTGTTCTCAAGGAAAGTTGATCGTTAAACCATCAACAGTCTAGGTTATTATTGAATTTCATGCGTTTAACGTATACATGTTGATATACGTGGACCCTTTAAATATTATACGAACTCGACAGATGTTTGTACAAGATGTTAACATGTATGTTTATTATCAACTCCCAACATGGATTTTGCGTGATTGTTGTCTCATATAATAAGATTAAAAACACAATTTCTAGACTATACAATAAAGACAATTCGTCTAGATAATGTTGGTGAGTTTACATCTGCATTTAATGATTATTGTATGTCTTCTGGAATAACATTTGAACATATAGTTGTTCATGTTCATACTCAGAACTGTCTAGAAGAATCATTGATAGCTAGACCATTGCTACTTAGAAATGAGAACAACACTTGTGTTCATAAGGTCTATCAATATCATAAATTCTCCCCATTATCATCGGCTTTTGTCCGTTGACACCCAATTTTGGACCTCCACAATATAAATTAGTCGTCAAACTTCTTTATATATATATATATATATATATATATATCGTCTCAAATTTTTTTTAGTTTTACTTAAGTATTTGGTTAATTAGTTTAGCTAATCTATAATTTATATTTTAAAGTTAGTTTACAATTAAATTAATTATTTCATTTTCATTAAGATTAAGAAGCTTGTTAATCAATTATATTATTTGGGAAACTTACATAAATATACTATAATAAAAAAATATTTACCATATATAGCAATAACATTTTTTTTCACTTGGCCACTTTTAATTCGTTTATAATACAAGTTTAATACATATTACAAAGATAAATTTATTATTCAAATATAATACAAGTATTAATGATGGATGATACATTTATCACACATTTAAATACACTTATAATACAATGTGACAGTTTTTTTACCAAACAAACATAATATATTTAAAAAACAATTATAATTCAAAAATATTGCATACATAATTCACTTTAATCAGAATCCATAGTTAAAAATATTTCAATTCAACATCATACCAACCCTACCAATCTTAATATAAGGTATACTTCAATATAACATAATCACTTAATCACAAGTAACCGTAATTCAAGTAAAGAATAGAAATCACAAGACTTACTCAATCTCCTTCACACTGTCATCATCAAGGTCTCACCATCAACCTACAATTCAACGTAGAAATGGTATAATATAATCACACAATAGTAACCAACATAATATCAAGGCCAATTGAATTACAATATAACAATTCATTACTAGTTTATAGCCTAGAATTGGAGACTTAGGTCAAGTTCGTAACATACTTCACAACCTAGGTCAATTACTCAAAAAATAGCATTATTTTATTACAATATATCACAATCTACTCATAATATGCATAATAAAAACATAGGATAGTAATTCAATCACTAACCAAACCAATTAAGTCAATACTGTCACGACCCAAAAAACGTCGCCAGTGGCACCCACATTTATCCTCCTATGTGAGCGAACCAACCAATCTAAACCCCAACGTCTTAACCATAATAAACAGAATACAATGCGGAAGACTTAAAACTCATTAACGAAATCAATAAATAACTTCTAAAACTGAATACTTATTATTCCCAAAATCTGGAAGTCATCATCACAAGAACATCTATCCTCAAATTACTAATCTAAGAGTATCTAAGAAGCTAAAATAAGTAAAAAGCTAGTCCATGCCGGAAGTTCAAGGCATCAAGACATGAAGAGGAAGATCCAGTCCAAGCTAGAAGCATTAGCTCACCCTGAAATCCGGTGTAATGAAGACTGGCTAGAGTTGCGGTTGAATTGAGGACGACGGTACGTTCGCTGTACTCCACAAATAACAAAGAAAGAAACATACAAGTAGGGGTCAGTACAAACACAAGTACTGAGTAGATATCATCGGCCAACTCAAAATAGAAAACAGTATATATCAGATAATATCATAAATTCAACTACAATACTCAACGGGTAGCAACAACAAGTACTATAATCATTAATAAGTACGCCAAGTACACCCATGAGGACGCAAGCCTCCATACCATATACTCATTTGGGAAATAGGTTCATTAAATTGAGTATATTAACATCTTTCAAGATTCATTATCATTATTCCTCTTGTGTCGGTACGTGACACTCCGATCCCTTAATTCTACGTGTCGGTTCGTGACACTCGATTCCCTAATTCTACGTGTCAGTTCGTGACACCCGATCCCCTAATTCTACGTATTGGTTCGTGACACCCGATCCCCTAATTCTACGTGTCGGTTCGTGACACCCGATCCCCTAATTCTACATGTCGGTTCGTGACACCCGATCCCCTCATTCTACGTGTCGGTTCGTGACACCCGCTCCACTAATCTCATTCTATTAATTCATTAAGCCTTCTTTTATACCAAGGCATCATCGACCTCATTACTTTAGTTCATCAATCCTTCTTGTATACCAAGGCATCATTATTAACAGGGTAAATTTAGGATTAGATATTCAATAGACTCATCATGTTTATTCATCACAATTATATAATCACATCATGTAAGCACACAATTAAGCATATAGAAGGTTTTATAATACTACCCAACACATATCATTCGCTATTAAGAGTCTACTACGAATAGCATAAAAACCATAACCTACCTCCACCGAAGATTCGTGATCAAGCAAGTAATTTCCCAAAGCTTTGTTTTCTCTTCGTTTCCCTCTTCTCTCGATCGTTCTCTTTCCCTCTCCTTGTTCTTTCTGTTTTTCTTATTCAAACCCTCTTTATTTTACCCTAATTAGCATATAATTAAGTATAAAAGATGGTGAATTAACCCATTAATTAATTCAAGGTTATCTCTTTTAACCCTCAAGAAATTGGATTATTAATATTCAACCACTAACTTTATAATTATAAGCAGGAATAGTCCAAAACGTCCCTTAAAACATTTAACAGAATTCTGACCCAGCCTGGGATTACGCAGTCTGTGATGGTCCGTCGTGCCTGCGATGGTCCGTCCTGCTGCTTCCGTCACAGAATTCAGAGACTCAATTCCTTGAAGAGTCTGTGACGGTCCGTCGTTCCCACGACGGTCCGTCCTGCCATGTCGTCACGAAGTTTAGATAGTCGATTTCAGTACCCAAATTTTAGAATTCTAAGTGTTTTGGAACGAGACCCCCTCGACGGTCTGTCGTGCCCATGACGGTCCGTCGTGGGATCCGTCGACCAAGACAGTTTTTCCAGAAATAAAATCTGCTGCTCAAAACGACTAAACAGGTAGTTACAATAGATACCAATTTACCCATCGTTCGTCCTCGAACGATAATAAGAAGAAAAGCAAGAGCGAAAAGGAGTACCTGAATCTGTAAACAGGTGTGGGTATCTTTCTTGCATATCTGCCTCCTTCTCCCAAGTGGCTTCTTCGACTGGTCGATTCTTCCATTGAACTTTGATGGATGCAATCTATCTTGACCTTAACTTACGGACTTCTCTATCTAGAATCGCAACAGGCTCCTCCTCATAAGACAAATTCTCATCAAGCAGGACTGAATCCCAACGAATGATGTAGTTTCCATCCCCATGGTATCTTTTCAACATAGACACATGAAACACCGGATGCACTCCTGACAGTCCTTGAGGCAAGGCTAATTCAAAATCCACCTCCCTTACTCGTTTAAGTACTTCAAATGGTCCAATATACCTTTGGCTTAGCTTACCTCTTTTACCAAACCGCATCACCCCTTTCATAGGCGAAACCTTCAGCAAGACTTGCTCACCCTCCATAAACTCCAAGTCTCTAACCTTTCGATCTGCATATTCCTTTTGCCTACTTTGCGCCGCTAAAAGATTTTCTTGAATAGATTTCACTTTCTCCAATGAATCCCTCAAAAGGTCAGTACCCCAAGGTCTAACCTCAAATGCATCAAACCAACCAATGGGAGACCTACATCTCCTCCCATACAATGCTTCAAATGGATCCATATCAATACTTGAGTGATAGCTATTATTGGATGAAAACTCCGCTAAGGGTAAGAAGTTATCCCAATGACCACCAAATTCTATCACACATGCACGAAGCATATCCTCCAACACTTGAATCGTTCGCTCAGACTTACCATCGGTCTGAGGGTGAAATGCAGTACTAAGGTCCAACCTAGTACCTAATTCAGCATGCAATGTTCTCTAAAACTTAGAAGTAAACTGCGTACCTCTATCTGATATGATGGAAAGTGGAACTCCATGCAATCGAACAATTTCTGAGATGTAAAGTCTAGCTAACTTCTCTGCATTGTAGGTCACCTTGACCGGGATGAAGTGAGCAGACTTAGTTAATCTGTCCACAATTACCCAAATAGAGTCAAACTTCTCCAATGTCTTTGGAAGACCAACCACGAAGTCCATTGCAATTCTCTCCCACTTCCATTCAGGAATGGGCATTCTCTGAAGTGTTCCTCCGGGCCTCTGGTGTTCATACTTTACTTGCTGACAATTTGGACATTTGGCAACAAAATCAACAATGTCGCGCTTCATTCTACTCTACCAAAAGTGTTTCTTTAGGTCACGATACATCTTGGTTGCACAAGAATGTATAGAGTACCTTGAACTATGAGCCTCTGTCAGAATAGTGTTGATCAAATCATCAACGCGGGGTACACATACCCTTCCCTTGATTCTCAAAACACCTTCCTCATCGATTTGTGCTTCCTTAGCCTCTCCTCGCAATACTTTATCTTGGATCCGGATCAGTTTCTCATCGGTAAACTGCTTTCCTTTAATCTTGTCAAGAAAAGAAGATCTTGCCTCCACACAAGCCAACAATCCTCCCTTCTCATTAACTTCTAACCTCATAAAGTCGTTAGCCAGAGTCTGAACCTCTCTAGCCAACGGACGTCTAGAAACTTGCAAGTGAGCTAGACTTCCCATGCTCCCTGCCTTTCTACTTAAGGCGTCTTCCACAACATTAGCCTTTCCCGGATGATACAAGATAGTGATATCGTAGTCCTTCATTAGTTCCATCCATCTCCTCTGTCTCAAGTTCAAATCTTTTTGGGTAAAAACATATTGTAGGCTACGATGATCCGTGTAGACTTCACACTTAACCCCATATAAATAATGTCTCCATTGCTTTAATGCAAACACTACCACAGCCAATTCCAAATCATGGGTCAGATAATTACGTTCATGCACCTTTAATTGCCTTGAAGCATAAGCAATTATGTTCTTCTCTTGCATTAGCACTGCACCCAAACCCGAATAGGATGCATCACAATAGACAATGAAATTCTTACCTTCCACTTGCAGGGTAAGGATTGGTGCAGTAGTCAACAAGGTCTTGAGTTTCTGAAAGCTTTCCTCACATTCGTCCGACCATACAAATGGAACATTCTGCATAGTCCAGTTCGTCAATTGGGAAGCAATGGAAGAGAATCCCTTGACAAATCGATGGTAATAGCTAGCTAAACCAAAAAAGCTCCTTATTTCTGACACATTAGTAGGTCTTACCCAATTCTTCACTGTCTCAATCTTAGAAGGGTCCACCATTACCCCATCCTTAGAAACCACATGCCCCAAGAAGGACACTGCATCTAGCCAAAACTCACACTTGGAGAATTTGGCATAAAGCTTTTTCTCCCTCAACATTTCCAATACAATTCTCAAGTTCTCCTCATATTCCTTCTTGCTCTTTGAGTATACCAATATATCATCAATAAATACGATCACAAAGTGATCCAGATATGGCTTAAAAATCCCGTTCATCAAGCTCATGAAATCAGCAGGGGCATTCGTAGGACCAAAAGACATCACTACAAATTCGTAATGCCCATACCTGGTCCGAAAAGCAGTCTTTGGTACATCCGTTGCCCGTATTTTTCAATTGATGATAACAAGATCTCAAGTCGATTTTTGAGAAGGTACAAGCACCTTGTAACTGATCAAACAAATCATCGATGCGAGGAAGAGGATACTTGTTCTTAATAGTTACCTTGTTCAGCTGCCGATAGTCTATGCACATCCGAAAACTCCCATCCTTCTTCTTCACTAATAACACCGGAGCACCCCAAGGAGATGAACTTGGTCTAATGAAGCCTTTTCTCAACAACTCTTGTAGTTGGGCCTTTAACTCTCTTAACTCAGCGGGAGCCATTCTATAAGGGGGTATAGAAATGGGGAGAGTACCCGGTTCAAGATCGATGCAAAAATCAATATCTCTATCCGGTGGCATACCAGGAAGATCTGCAGGGAACACATCCAGAAACTCATGGACTATCGAAACCGACTCAATTGAAGGTACTTGGGTAGTGTCATCCCTGAGATGTGCCAAGAAAGCTAAACACCCCTTACTAACCATTCTCTTAGCACGAAGAAAGGAGACGATACGAACCGGATTGGAAGTGTAGTCACCCTCCCACACTAACGGATCTGTCCCAGGCTTGGCTAACGTCACAATTTTAGAATTACAATCAAAGATTGCAAAATTTGGAGAAAGTCAAGTCATACCCAGAATTACATCGAAGTCAACCATTTCTAAGATAACCAAGTCTACATGAGTATTGCTCCCCACAAAAGTCACAAGACAAGACCTATACACCTTTTCAAGTATCACAGACTCACCCACCGGAGTAGAAACACGAATAGGCATGTCAAGCAATTCACAATGTAAATTAAGACCAGTAGCAAATGAGGAAGATACATATGAAAATGTGGAGCAAGGATCAAATAATACAGAAGCCATACAATCACAAACCAAAAGATTACCTGTGATAACAGCATCTGATGTCTCCGCTTCCGACCGCCTAGGAAAAGCGTAACAATGGGCCCTATCACCTGTTTGCCCTTTGCCCCTACCATGTTGCGCTGCAGTAGTTCCCATTTGTCCGTCACCCCGGCTGTTTTGGTTACCACCATTACCTCGGCTACCACATCCTCCAGAATAACGGCCTCTACCATGACCACCTCTACCTCTTGCTATTTGGGGTCTATAACTCTGTTTTTGACAATTCCTCCTAATATGTCCAGTCTCCCCACATCCATAACACTCTCTGGAGTCAAGCATAGGTCTCTCAGAGAAGTTTTGACCGGTCTGAGATGGACCCCCAACTACAGTCTGTAGTGAAGACTGAATTGGTCGGACTGAGTAACCTCCTGAACCCTGTCCTCTAGAGTAAGAACCATTGAATCACCTCCCTTTCGAAACCTTTTTGATGTCGATGCCATGGTGAAGTCATCTGGCTTCACTCCTTCCACCTCTATCACGAAGTCTACCACTTCTTGAAAGGATTTTGCCGTAGCCGCTACCTGTAAGGCTGAAATCCGCAATTCTGACCTCAAACCCTTCACAAAACGGTGAATCCGCTCTTGTGGACTGAAACAAAGTTGGGTGGCATACCTTGATAATGCACGAAACTTAGCCTCATATGCAGTAACCGACATCCTACCTTGCTCTAGGCTCAAGAACTTATCTCTTTTCCTATCCCTCAAAGTCCGGGGGATATACTTCTCCATAAACAAGCTAGAGAATGATGCCCAAGTCATAGGTGGTGCCTCTGTTGGTTGACACTCAACATGTGACCGCCACCACATTTTGGCGTTTCCTTGAAATTGATTAGTCACAAACTCAACATCAAACCGTTATACTATACCCATCTTGTGTAGTAGCTCATGACAGTCAACCAGAAAATCGTAGGCATCCTCAGATTCAGCACCCTTGAAGACTGGAGGTTTCAATTTCAAGAACTTACTGAAAAGTTCATGCTGATCATTTGTCATTATAGGCCCTGTAGTCAGAGGAGGAAACGTGCCTATTTCAAATGAGGCATCCATGCGGGGAGACACAGTAGCTGCATGTTGTACCTCCGGAACTGGAGGTGTTGGTGCAGAAAACACTCGAGATGCCTGGCCCTGATCAGATAACCCGCTAAGATAAGCAAGAACCTGATTGATCATCTCTGGGGTAGGTTGGGGTGGCAATTCCTCATTCTGCACTTGTTCATTCTCCCCATCCTCACCCTATCTTACCATTTCCTCAGTTGGTGAAGGAGTCACCGCCCTAGTACCAGATGGGCTAGGTGCTCGTCCTCTTCCTCTAGAAGGTGTCCTCCCACGACCTCTTCCACGGCCTCTTGTCACTACTCCTCTTCGAGCTACAACCCCAGTGGCTGGCTCAGACGCTTCTTGTCTTGCCGATGTTGGTGTTGGCGCAGTCGTTGCTCTAGTTCTAACCATCTGCGAAATAGAGTGAAGATGGTCAGATACAAATTTGTATCACCTAGATACCAATTGGATCCAAGTAATAGCACGAAAGAAGAAAAGAATGGAATTTTCCTAATGTCTTATAGCCTCTCAAAGAAAAGTAAAGGTGTCCCCCTACCGTTCCTCAAGACTCTACTAGACTCGTTCTTGTGTGATGAGACCAACGAACCTAATGCTCTGATACCAAGTTTGTCACGACCCAAAAAGCGTCGTGAGTGGCACCCACATTTATCCTCCTATGTAAGCGAACCAACCAATCTAAACCCCAACGTTTTAACCATAATAAACAAAATATAATGCGGAAGACTTAAAACTCATTAATGAAATCAATAAGTAACTTCTAAAACTCATCACAAGAACATCTATCCTCAAATTACTAATCTAAGAGTATCTAAGAAGCTAAAATAAGTAAAAAGCTAGTCCATGCCGGAAGTTCAAGGCATCAAGACATGAAGAGGAAGATCCAGTCCAAGCTAGAAGCATTAGTCACCCTGAAATCCGGTGTAATGAAGACTGGCTAGAGTTGCGGTTGAATTGAGGACGACGGTACGTTTGCTGTACTCCACAAATAACAAAGAAAGAAACATACAAGTAGGGGTCAATACAAACACAAGTACTGAGTAGATATCATCGGCCAACTCAAAATAGAAAACAGTATATGTCAGATAATATCATAAATTCAACTACAATACTCAACGGGTAGCAACAACAAGTACTATAATCATTAATAAGTACGTCAAGTACACCCATGCGGACGCAAGCCTCCATACCATACTCATTTGGGAAATAGGTTCATTAAATTGAGTATATTAACATCTTTCAAGATTCATTATCTTTATTCCTCTTGTGTCGGTACGTGACACTCCGATCCCTTAATTCTACGTGTCGGTTCGTGACACCCGATCCACTAATTCTACGTGTCGGTTCATGACACCCGATCCCCTAATTCTACGTGTCGGTTCGTGACACCCGATCCCCTAATTCTACGTGTCGGTTTGTGACACCCGATCCCCTAATTCTACGTGTCGGTTCGTGTCACCCGATCCCCTAATTCTACATGTCGGTTCGTGACACCCGATCCCCTAATTCTACGTGTCAGTTCGTGACACCCGCTCCACTAATCTCATTCTATTAATTCATCAAGCCTTCTTTTATACCAAGGCATCATCAACCTCATTACTTTAGTTCATCAAGCCTTCTCTTATACCAAGACATCATCGACCTCATTACTTTAGTTCATCAAGCCTTCTTTTATACCAAGGCATTATCATTAACAAGGTAAATTTAGGATTAGAGATTCAATAGACTCATCATGCTTATTCATCACAATTATATAATCACATCATGTATGCACACAATTAAGCATATAGAAGGTTTTATAATACTACCCAACACATATCATTCGCTATTAAGAGTCTACTACGAATAGCATAAAAACCATAACCTACCTCCACCGAAGATTCGTGATCAAGCAAGTAATTTCCCAAAGCTTTATTTCCTCTTCGTTTCCCTCTTCTCTCGATCGTTCTCTTTCCCTCTCCTTGTTCTTTCAGTTTTTCTTATGCAAACCCTCTTTCTTTTACCCTAATTAGCATATAATTAAGTATAAAAGATGATGAATTAACCCACTAATTAATTCAAGGTTATCTCTTTTAACCCTCAAGAAATTGGATTATTAATATTCAACCACTAACTTTATAATTATAAGCAGGAATAGTCCAAAACGTCCCTTAAAACATTTAACAGAAATCAGACCCAGCCTGGGATTACGCAGTCTGTGACGGTCCGTCGTGCCTACGACGGTCCGTCCTGCTGCTTCCGTCACAGAGTTCAGAGACTCAATTCTTTGAAGAGTTTATGACGGTCCGTCGTTCCCACGACGGTCCGTCCTGCCATGTCGTCACGAAGTTCAGAGAGTCGATTTTAGTACCCAAATTTCAGAATTCTAAGTGTTTTGGAACGAGACCCCCTCGACGGTCCGTCTTGCCCATGACGGTCCGTCGTGGGATCCGTCGACCAAGACAGTTTTTCTAGAAATAAAATCTGCTGCTCAAAACGACTAAACAGGTCGTTACAAATACTATACAATTCAATTCAAGATCACAACCTAGGACTAAGGGTAATAGGTCATCTTGCAATAATTAGATCAATCCATCACGAAATAACATAACAGAGTTATAATACATGATAATATACTCATAATATCCCAAAAATTATAACAAATCAATTCAAAAGATCAATTTCGTATTGGAAGTAAACCCACTTGAATTTCATATTTTTGAAATCAATTAGAAGGATCACTTTCGGGAAAGAGATCCCAAAGGTAAAAGGAATATCATACCTTTTTGATTGATGAAGTTTGATGGATAGACTTGAAATTTTGCATCCCTAGAACCTTCTTGACCTTGACTTCAATGGTGTTCTTCTAGTTGGCAAAGAGAACAAGAGAGAAGGAGGAGTAATTGGATTTTGGGAGTTTTGAGGGTTAGGTTAGTTTAATTAGGTTAGGTTAGTTTAATTTGGTTAAGTTAGTTTAATTTGGTTAGTGTATTTATACAACCTAATTAATTAATTTATTCAACTTAAAAACGTGCAGCGAAAGACAATCTTAACATATGAAACAACAATCGATGCCCCATTTATCAAACGACGGCTGAGGGACCAGCCGTCCTGCTGGTCCGTCATTTTGGTCAGTGAGAATCCAAAACAAGCCTTTATCGAATTTGGTTAAGTGTCCATCGACGCCCCATTGATTAGACCACGCGTCTATTGTTTTCATTGGTGACTTTGTCTGTTGACAGCTTTTTGCCACTTTTTCAAGGGTCCTCCTCAAGGTCCCTTGGTTGGTCCTTGGGGAGTCGCACCCAGACATTTTGACTATAAACTAACTCTAATACGTGTAAGACATTCTTCCACAAAAATTCATCATTTTCTGACTCCTAAACCTTCGTTAAATAGGCTAACGCACACTATTACCTCAATAAACTTGTATCCAGACGTCAAGGATGTTGTTTAAAGTTTTGATTCTTAAACTTTATAAATGACTTATATTCATTATTTTAGACCTTAAAACAGTGACACAACCTTTAAACACTCAGGTAAGGCTCTAGTACACCTGTTAGGCTTTCGGAGAATTATAACCCATCTTCTAAAATTTAACCCTACAATCCCCGAAAACAATCAAAGCATGCAGTAGTTAAATTTAATCAATTCCCAGAACACCTATTACCCAGAGATACTTAGAGTTCTCCCGGTTTTGCCAAAGTTTGCCATTTTTGATGACTTTTCCCTTAAGAATGGTGTCACATATTCTATCATTGGATAAATCAAATAATTTTGTGCAATTACAGGCTACTTAGACTTCACCCAACTAACAGTAACGACATGCAAGCACAACACCACAAATTTTATTTCATTTTAAAGTACAAGATCACCAATTTTCAATTATTACAACAATACGAGAAAGACTATCAAGTTGAGACATAGGCATATTCAAAATAAATATGATTAGAAATACCACGGACTAACAATTACTTAGATATGATCATTCACAAATGAATATAAAATGCGATAAAAATAAACACAATGTTCGGAAAGCAAAACTTTTGTGCCAAATTACATGATATTGAGTATCTAGAAGGGTATGTAATCTAATTACGCACCTTAATGGATGACACAAAATAATGTAGAGTTTATGAAATATATAAACTAAAGTTGGGGTGTAAATTTGGGAAGATTAAAAGTGAGGAAGTGAAGGATATGAATCTTTTAAACCTTTTGGCCTTAAAAACCATCTAGTTTTCACTCATTCGTAGACATTAGTCATCCTCGACGAACAACTCGGTGACATGTTGATTAGTAACTTACCTCACTGAGTTTTACAAGATCTTCAGCTAAGGCCACAAGATTACAAAAAAAATGACTTCCTTTCCTTTTTAGTTTGTTTAGAAAAGAATAACCTCTTTTCTTTTTTGGTAACATTTTAAATTCAGTTTTACATGTTGCATGCTTAAGACCACAAGATTAAAAGGAAATTTAAGTCGTTTGACATAACATTAATTTAGGACGACAAGATTAGAAAGTCTTCCTTATTTTCTAAAATTTTGTGTCAAGTTAAACGAGACCACTCTTTTTCAAACAGAGGGAGTACTTATTAATTATACAAATGAAGTGTATCCCATTGCTAAAATCTCATAAATTATTACTTTGTTTCTTTAAATAGTGTTTGATAGATTGGATTGTAGAGGACTAATATTCAAGTTTGACTAGCTATTGTTTTAGGGGAAAAACTAAATAACATTCAAACTAGTCGTTTTACCTACAAAATAAATGTTTGACAGATATTATTTTTATGGGTAACAAACTTAAGTGTTTTCACATCAAATCAATGAATATAAAAGATTTACTTGGGTAGGGACTTAAATCAAGATTAAATGAAAATTCGATACAAAATTAATAAATTATATTTATTTCATTCATCGTATAAAGTCCACGTCTTACAGTTTAATTTCATATTTTTATTTATGACTATCTTAAACTCTAGATTATTAAGTGTTTTCATGTGAGGAATAAGCAATCATTTTTTACATTTATAGGTTTTAAGAAATTATATCTTATCTTGAAAAAAGAACAATAAAATTTTGACCCTTCCGAAGAATATTTATAAATTAATTTAACGACTAAACTCTTGGCAATGTAATTTTTTATTTAAACCAGGGTGTTAAAAAAGGAAATATATTTATTAGAGCCAGAATGGTAGTTTACTTATTCAACAATTCAATCAAAATACCATTTTTTTTAACCAACAAAACATTGTCATACATCCCAAAATTCACATTTATCACATGTTTTGCCTCTATAAATATGAGAGGATGTAACAGTAATCCATTTGTCGCATACAATTCATAGAAATGACCTCTTTAACCTTTGAGTTCCTGAATTACATGGTTTTTTGTTATCTCAAGTGAATCAGGTAATTAAGTTCTCATCTTCATAACTTGTTCTATCTATCAAAGATTAATTGATGTTATCTTTCTATTGTTAAATACCCAAGAATCCGAGTTTGAAAACCCGATCCTCTATCCTTACAAGGTAGTGATTGAAATTTGCGTATACACCAACCTCCATACACACCCCTGGGTATGTTTTTGTTTTTCGATGATGTTAAATTCTTTAAAGCAAACATTTTTTCATTATCGGAAACATGTTGTTGTTTGCTAGGTTTGATCCATTCATCCACTAGAATAATAAGTTTTGATGTCTGTAAATTGAATGTGTATTTACTACAAAATTTAAACATCTCATATAAATTTGATATCTATCTCTCCATTTTTGGATAGGATTTAAATTTTCAAATCTTGGCCATGAGTAAGTAAATTTGATTGTGATGGACTAGTACAAATTCAGGATTAACAAATTCAGCATTTTTTTGGGTAGTATCGAATCGGTCTACTAGTTTTGCTGATATATTTTTGAGGACTCACCCATTCAGCATTTACTTTTGGATAAAACGCAAGGATCACTAGGAGCACAATGGATGGACATCTAGTTCCTTTTGGTGCTCTTATTTAATTTGTGCAAAAGGGTATTCAGTATCTTACACTGGAAACTAATTTGAGTTATGTAAGGCATATATTTTAACATAAAAAGATCTAAACCTCATATAGAAAAATCCATAAATCAAAATGTTAGTCTTGCATTGTTCAAATGTGTTTACAATTTAAGATATTGAATACCATGTTGCACAATTGTAACAAGATTAAAAGGAACAAGATTTTTATCCACTGTGCTCTTATTGATCCTAGCTTCGTGTACAAAAGTAAATGTTGAATGTAAGAATCCTAAAGAAACATATCAGCAAACTAGTTGACTAATTAGATACTTTTCATCCAGGGGTATTGTTACTAATCTTAACAAACATAAAGGGTCAATCATATTAAAGGAATCAAGAAATGTGATTATCTCCTTAGCTGTAGAATTGATACAACTGTTGTTGTTTCGAATCTGAAGTCGGGATAATTGAAGCATCTATTTGAGTTTTATTCAGGTGTTCTTTTCCCTTGTTGTGTCTCAATTATTATCTATGTTTTGCCACATATCTAATCAATGATATATTTTTCTTTTGTTTGCTCATGTTCTCACTATTTTTTTACAACCCATGTAGAACTATTGCTTGATGTTGCTTCGCGAAACAATGATTATTTTGCGACCAGCAATGCAGATAACATGATATATGCTTGTAAAGTTGGAGAGAACAAACCAGTCAAAGCATTCTCAAGACATCCGGTGAAGACTAAAGCATAGCATCTTATGCTTGATTTGAACATTGATGTATCTGTTGCGAATATTTTCAAAGGGTTGTTTACTTTGCCATTGCAGAATGAAATAATTGCTATCAAGTGGGACCCCTCAGGTTCTTTGCTGGCTTCATCATTTTATGATACCACAGATAAGGGACTCCTGTCTTATCCTTCTCAACGTTAGGTGCATGTCCTGTTTGAATTGTGCAGTAGGCATATAGTATTTTTCAAATTTGATAAGGTAGAGAGATGGTGTTGTATGCCACTGGACCTCGGGGATACAGTCAATAGTTTACTGTTTCTGCAAATATGGAGCATGAAATATGATGTCTTCTTGAATGATTTCAGAGAAAATAGCAAAGTATCTAATTTTGTTTTTTTTGTTGATTCATTTAATCAAATTAGACATGAGCTGCTGACTAATATTTTTTTGTTAGAATATAAATACAATCAAATGAAGTCCAATTGCCGCTGGTACGAGCAATACGAATCACCATATGATATTGGCAAGGTATCCAATCTCTTGTTATGTTCATATTTATAGTTTCTTTCATATGTGGTGGTAACACAAGATTCTCGATTATATATTACTTTCCCCTGCTTTTAGTTCTTTGAGCTTATTGGTTTTGTTTTATTGTCTGTTTGTGTGCTGCTTCATTTAACTCTATCGTGAAGCTATGGGATGTAGACTAAAGGCGTCTTGTTAACAGCTTGAATGGTCACATGTAATGGATGTTAACTCATTATGTCTACTTGGAACGGACATAGGAGATAGAAAGGTACTCGTAATAATTTACAGTTATTTAAATGTCAAATGATAGACTCGAGTATTATATAGAGGGTTTCTTTACTACTACTCAATTGAACTATCAATACACGTGAATCTTTCTTTAAGATCATAAAATCTTTGTATATCATCATCATATTGTGTAAGTCATACAAGAGATTATTATCAACCTTGCATTGTCAAATCCTTGCCATGATCCCACATTTAACATATCCACAGCCCGACATATATGTATAGAAACATCATACATGTTTAAATTGTATAATAACATCAATCATAGGGCAACATCAACATAATAGAGTAATCGTGACTTTATAAGACTTACCTATTTCTTCCAAGAATCTTCATGAAGAACTTACATCCAATTCATATAAATCATCCAAAAATATAGTGAAATACCCAATAACATAACCTATCTCAACTACCCTAGTCATACACAAGACCAACTCATAGTTAGGGTTAAGGGAAAGAATTCATTTATGTGTTCATTCAAGCAATAGTTCCAATCCCAATATTACATAACAACAATAAGTGAATGATGTAACATAATCGAATTCCATTATTTAGGGAGAATACATGCTTCACACGAATACCAACAATACCATATAAATTATTCAACAATACATACTTAATTAGTCATAGAAAATCATAATTCATCATGATTAGTCATAGATTTTGGGTTTGGAAGAAAACCCATTTATAGAGTAAAAACCCTAGGAATTTCAATTGTTAAAAATCATCTTTGTAAGGAATTCTTAAGGAAAGGAATCCAAAGAGTGAAGAAACCATATCTTATTGAGATTTAATCCACGATTTGAGTGCAAAAACTTGGGAATTTGATCTTCTTCTTCAAGCTTCATTGTTCTTCAGTGGAGGATGAATATAGAGAGAAAGTAGATAAAGATTAGAGCTTTTGGATTCTGATTTGGGGTTTTGTTGTGAGGGAGTAAATGTGAGGGAAATATTATTTAAAACCAATATATAGACCCCCCCCCCCCATGAAATACCAAAAATACCCCTCACGGCTCACTTAAATTTACCCTATAATGAAGTCAAACTTGAATTTCAAATTTCAAATTTCAATTTTTTGTCGGGAAAAAAGTCTGCGATACGAAGCTGCTCCCATAAGATTTTCTAAATTAATTTTTTAGATAGAAGAGTCTGAGACGTTCCTGATATGCAGACATGAATTTTAACCAAAGGAACACCAAGTCCACGACGCGGACCCATTTCTCCCATGCACATTTTGGAAGCTTGCTTGGCTATGTTTGGGGTCCATTCGTGGACCCCTAGGGCTACCCTTGGGGGTCGGACCTGGAAGTTTTCTCTCTATATACCTGGTTTTACCTACAAAAGTCATTTTACCAGTTTTATTCCTCATAAAACAGCTCCAAACCTTCACAAAACCTGAGGACGTTTAACTAAGTCAATTACACTAGCCCACGGATGTCATACGCGTTTCTTGATGTCTTAGCTCTAAAATTTGCGAAATGGTTTATGAACATTATTTTAGGACTTATAAAAGTTTTACTAACCTTAGACCAACATGTGAGGATCTTCATAACGACTTGGATTTTCGTAGTGTAACATTATCCCCCTTGGAACATTCGTCCCCAAATGATACAAAACTCTTTTGTAGGAGGAGGATAGACTTAATACTAGAAGCACACCCAACAACAGGCCTATCATCATGAGTCACAACGCGTACAATCACTTCACAACTCCATTAAACACATAACATGGCATTACACATAGCAACTCAAATAGCAACAAATAAGAGCTCAACATTTCATAACACATTATGAGGAATTTCCTTCTCAACATCAACATGAGCTCAAAATGATATTAAAGAGTTACCATGCTATTATTCTCAATACAATACTAAAAGACAAAGAATATCAAGAAGAAAAAACATATATTTCACATACGTGCAAGATAACACAAAATGTCTTTTTCATGAAAACTCATTTTGACATTAACTTTATCAAAATATGCACATACTTTAAAACAAGCCAAATTCGTATTAAATCATTATTTCCATCATTTATAAGAACAACTAACCTTAATTACCAAAGAGAGGATAACGGGACTTTATGTCGTCCTTATCTTCGCATGTCACACCCTCAACTAGGTGGTTTCTCCATAGAACTTGTATGGAGCCACCTCTTTGTTCCTCAACATCTTCACTTGTCAATCAAGGATATATACCAGAACCTCTTTATAGGAGGTTCTCATCCACTCCTAGATCTTCAATAGGTAAAGTAGACACCAGGTCGCCTATGTATTTCTTGAGCGTAGAAACATGAAACATCGTATGAATAGAAGCTAGTTCAATAGGTAGTTTCTATTCATAGGCAACTTTTCCTTCCAGTTGCAAAATTTCATAAGAACCAACATACGTGGGACTTAACTTCCCATTCTTACCGAATCTCATCACCCCCTTCATGGGTGAAATCTTCAAGTAGACATGGTCACCTATAGCAAACTCGAGATATTTTCTGCTATTGTCGGCATAAGACTTTGTCGACTATAGGATGTTTTCAACCTATCCCTTATGACCTGAAATTTCTCAATAACCTCATAGATAATCTTGGGACGAAACAATGAAGCTTCACCAACCTCAAACAACCCAACTGGAGATCTACACCTTCTACCTTAAAGAGCCTCAAAAGGACCCATAGAAATACTCAATCAACGGTAGAGGTGTTCATCCCAACTAGATTTAAGATCCATCACACAAGCGCTTAGCATATATTCTAAGGTGTGTATGGTACGTTCCGCTTGAGAATCTGTCTGAGGATGAAAAGCGTTGCAAAATTTCACTTGAGTTCCTAAACTATTATGAAATGATTTCCGAGTGTGAGAAGTGAATTGGGAACCTCTATCCGAAATAATGGACAAAGGAATCCATAAAGACTCACAATCTCATTAATATAGATTCTAACATACTCTTCCGCAGTATAAGAAGATTTAACGAGGACGAAATGGGAAGATTTGGTCAACCTATCCACAGTAACCCATATCGAATTAGTTTACCTCCGAGTTCGAGGGAATCCAACTTCCATGTAGGAACATCCATGATTTGGGTTAAACCATCCTGTATTAGATGTTGGGCTTTAATTTGTTTCCAATTTAGACACTTAGAAACAAATTCCAATGTCCCTTTTAAACCATCCCACCGATAGACCTCCCTAAGGTCATGATACGTTTTGGTGGCACCCTGATGTATAGAATAACGGTAACCATGGGCTTCTTCTAGAATTCGATTTCTCAACATCCGGTACACATAACTTCCTTTGGTACGTAAGAACACCATTCCCCTTGGGAGAATGACTCATTAAGATGATCAAGTACTGATTTCTTCAACTACATCATATAGAGGATCAACATGTTGCTTAGACTTCATCTCAACAACTAATGATGACTCGTAGTTACGATGTACCATAAAACCACCAATTGGAGAATATTCTAGACGCACACCTAAACGAGCCAACCTATAAACATTTTTCACTAGTTCTTTCTTATCTTCTTCCACATGAGACACACTATCCATAGTCATACGACTCAAAGCATCCACAACCACGTTGGCCTTGCCGGGGTGGTAAAGGACACTCATGTTGTCATCTTTCAAAAGTCCTAACCATTTTCTTTATCGGAGATTCAACTCCTTTTCTGTAAACACATATTGAAGACTATCACGGTCAGTAAACACATCAACATGAACACTATACAAGTAGTGTCTCCAAATTTTCAAGGCAAAAACTACAGCCGCTAACTCAAGGTCATGAGTTGGAAATTCTTGTCATGCATTTTGAGTTTTCTAGAGGCATAAGCAATCACTTTGTCGTGTTGCATGAGGCCAAATCCCAAGAACACTCAGGAAGCATCACAATACACCACAAAGCCTTATTTACCCTCCGATAAAGTCAACTCCGAAGCGGAGGTAAGTCTATATTTCAACTCTTGAAACCTTGTTTACGCTTCCGACCACTCAAATTTCACCTTATTTTTGGTCAAAGTTTTCAAAGGATAAGCAATAGATGCAAATTCGTCAACAAACCTTCTATAATACACGGGTAGACCCAAGAAAATACTTATGTCAGTGGGAGTCAAAGTTCTATGCCAATTTCTAACCGCATTAGTCTTTTTCGGATAGACCTGTACACCCTTACAACCGATAACATGGCTAGGAAAATCAATTGACCTCAACCAAAATTTCACACTAAAAAAATTTGGCATAAAGTTAGTGTTCTTTGAGGACTTTCAAGGCCAACCTTAAATGACACTCATGCTCATTTTCATACTTTGATTATATCAAATATCATCAATGAACACGATTACAAATGAGTCGAGGTAATCTCTGAAAACTCTATTTGTTAGGTCCATAAATGTCGCCAAGGCATTTTTTAACCCAAAAGACATCACTAGGAATTCATACTGACCATATCTAGTTCGGAAAGCTATTTTGGGAACAACTTCTCCTTTCACCCTAAGTTGGTGATATCCCGACCTTAAATCAATCTTGGAAAAGTATCTATCACCTTGGAGTTGATCAAATAGATCATCAATCCCTGTGAGATGATACTTGTTCTTTATGGTGATATTATTGAGATGACTGTAATCAATGTACATCCTAAGGGACCCAAACTTCTTTTTCACAAACAAGACCGGAGTACCCCATGGAGAAATACTAGGTTGAATGAAACCCTTATCTAGTATATCCTTTATTTGGATTTTTAACTCTTTCAATTAGGCTGGAGCCATCCGATATGGAGGAATTTAAATAGGGTTCGTATCTAGTAACAAGTTATTGCCAAAATTAATTTCCCATTCTAGAGAAACTTCTAGAAGGTCATCAAGAAAAACCTATGGAAATTCCCTCAGTACGGGGACCGACTCAATAGAAGTAGTTTCACATTATAAATTTTTAAATCTCACCACATGGTATAGACAACGCTTGGTTTCGTCTTATAAACCTTCAAACGAGAAATGATTTGACCCCTTGGAATAGAATTTCCCCCCTTCCACTCTAAAACGGGCTCATTTTGAAATTGAAACTTCACTACCTTCATTTTACACTCTATGGAAGCAAAGCAAGCATGAATCCAATACATATCCGAAATAATATCAAAGTCATACATGTCAAGTTCTACAAAATCAACAAGAGTAACTATATTGGGAAGCATTACAGGACATTTCCTATAGACTCTCTTTGCAACTACGAGTTACCCATTGGGGTACAAACCGAAAAGGGTTCAATCAAAACATCGAGAAGTATTTCAAACTTCCTAGATACCAAAGGTGTAACAAATGAAAGTTTATCAATGGGATCAAATAAAGCATAAACATTAATAGAGAAGACTTGTAACATACTGGTCACCACATCGGGAGAACTCTCTTGTTTAACTCTAGGCTTGAGTGCATGAAAAAAGTTCCTTTTTGGAGCTTCGGAGATAGGACCGCTTGATTGAGCTTGATTATTCCTATTTATTTGACCATTCATATTAAGACAATCTTTCACCATATGGCCACTTTTTCCAGCAAGACATTTACCCACATGATTCTTACTACACTTTCTACAAGTTGGTCTCTCTTTTGGTGAATCAACATTACTCCCCTTTTGAGATTTAGGGTTAGACACCCAATCATTGTGATTCTTGGGGAACTTAGAAGGAACTTGGTTTGAAAAAATCTTCTTGAACTTACGCTTCTCTTGAATGTCAAGCTTACTCTTAGAAGAACCACATTCAAAAGACCTTGCTTCTTAGCTTCCCTATTCCCCTTCCTTAGATGACTCTCCTCTACTTTTTGTGCATGAACCATAAGCCTAGAAATATCTATGTTGTCATGAAGCATAGCCGCATGAAATTCTTCCTCAAGCTCTTCAGACACTCCGTTACATAACGACTCATTTCATCCCTAGCATTGGAAACCAAAGAGGAAGCATATTTGGATAGCTTAATGAACTTTAAGGAGTATTCCTGAATACACATATCTCCTAGACGAAGGTTGATGAAATCCTCCACCTTAGCTTCCCTTTCCTCCCTTGGGAAGAACCTATCAATAAAGGCCTTTTTGAAGATCTCCCAAGTCCCGGGACAATCTCCCAAAGCCCGATTATCCTTCAATTGATTTTATTATGTCTAGGACACATATTTGAGTTGATTAGAACAATACTTTGTTACCTCAAAAAGTGTTAGATTTCTAGAATTATATAAAAGCATGATGAAGTAGGACAATCAACGACAATTTTATAATTATGTTATGATATAAGGGTAAAATAGTAATTACACATGATTGATATTTTAGCAAACCAAATTACTCTTTCTTTTCATTTCCAATTGTTCTAGATCTTTTTCCTCAACTTCTAGATTATTATTATTAAATAAACAATTGCCAACGCCTCATATACAAAATGATGGATCATCTCCCTCAAATCTCTTCTTCTCCTAACGGTTCAAAGCTTATGGATTACGAGTTAAATCAGCTATACTAATAAAGATCCCAATTGGAAACACACGACATGGAAGAGGAAGAGAATCGATAAAGCATAAACGCCAAATATTTATGAAATTTATCCATGTCTGGTGAAGAGCAATATGATACAATTTTGGTTCTTTAGATCCTTGATTTATTTTATTATATGCTATGTAATTTCTGATTTCTGATATTGTTGTCCAGGTAAAGCTGTGTAATTTCATGGCAGGGGAGAATTGTGGATCCTTCAAATGAGGCCTCTTTTCGTTAGTTTGAGGGAAATTACACATCCTTTTCTGAGGTTTACCGTCTCTATATTTTATCTCTTTCAATTTCTTGTCTATGACTTTTTCAAACTCTCATATTTTTCTTTTGATGGTGTGTTGTCATGACTGTATGCTCTAAGGTTGTGTTGTTGTTATTATTTGTTTATTTGTTTGCTTAGGAGTTGTAGATTTTTATTTTAAGGTTTGAATGAAAATTGGGGGTTTAAGAGTAAAATTATATTCTCTCATTCCAAAGGCTAATCAAGCAATCAAAAAAGTCACCAAATGCACATAGGATTTTTGCCCGGGAGTTAAATTCCTCATGTGTTCTTGAGATATCTATAAATTACACTCTATTTTTTTAATTAATTCTTTTAAGATATATCCTCTTTTACATTCTTTTTTCTCAATTTCCATTATAATATTTTACTTCATTTTTCAAGTTGATTGGGATAGATTATAGGTTTTTATTTAGGAACTTATGTGCTCAATGTTTATTGCTCCTTCTGAAGGGATGCACTTTTATCATACAATTAGTAGGTGTATGTTTTTTTCTATATTTGTGAATTAACAACAATTGAGAAGTTAATGAAATTTGAAGATTTAAATAAATGTGATTGGGTCAAAGCCTATGCCAGGTTTATGAAATTGCAAAAATATGGGTACACAAAACAACATGGACAAACTAATATTATGAAGTTATACTCTAGCAGTGCAGTTTAAAGTGTGAATAATATTTCATATCTTGTATGTGTAGCAATAATGAAAATAAAGGAAATTATTGTATCTTTAAAGCTGTATGTGTATTGTATATTTTTAATCAATTTTATGTTCTATTTTTGAGTATATTGAATCACTAGGAATGTTGTTTAAGTGAATTGAATAAAGAATCAAGTCCATTTTATGTTGGAATAGGTATAAACTTTATAGTTATAAGAAAGAACAAATGAACTTGATTGTTCTTTTGCTCAGTCAATTCTATATATTGCATCTAGCAATTGTTGTTGAAAATTTATGTAAATATGTGTTTTTTCGGAAGCATATCAAAAAATAGTGATGAGAGTCTATCGAAAAACAACTCTCTACCTTCACAAAGTAGGGGTAAGTTTGCTCACACACCACTCTTTTGATTTAACAAAAAGAACAATCCTTTATGTTCATTAGCATACAAGCACTTTACTTTTGGACTTCCAAAAATTAGAACGTGCTTAAAATATTGTACTCTTGATATTTTGCATAAACAAAGGTCATTTGTTTTTCATGTAGAGGAATGTCAATCCAACTGCTATGGAAAGGATTACATGACGAAACATTTCTTGCGGCAGCAGAGGAAGTTGTTTGAGTGTCCACATGGAGACCAACATATTGTGTGTGAAATATGAGGAACCAAGGGGCATCATCACACAGATAAATGGGCCTACTTTGGATAAAATGAAATGTGAGTTCCAAGACTATCAACACACTTTCTCAATCGCAAGGCACTAAAAATTCTTAGATGTAGTTGAAGTTTTTTTGGTTAAAGTAACAATTTATTTCATGAATATAAAAAGCCATATAACAAATACATTAAAAGTTCAAGGAGAAATTCATAGATAGCTAGCAACAGTTTTAAATCTTAAGGATATCATTATATCAAGTTGTTGTTACGAAAAGATGACTATATTAATTAAAAAGAAGTAAGTTGACAGCCTTTTCGACCTCAGTTTATCAGTAATTAAAAAAAATAGATAAAAATAGTTTATTCAAAAAATTGTCGTTATATTTTGTATAGTCTTGCCTTAAGGATTTGTATTTTTTATGTAATGATTAAGCTTTAGATAAATTAAATCAATCATTGGTGAGATTTATGGATTCTTGCATTTTTAAGAACCAAATTTTTGTTTTATTATTTTATTTGTCTTTACTTTGATAGAACTATGTATAATTACACTTCTATTGGCACATTGTTCTTATTAGCAGATAGTTCTTATTTGAACGGAGGGAGTGTAATTATACATAAACTCTACCAAAGTGAAAACGGACGGAGGGAGTGTCAACAGGGACAAACTTATCATATCTTACTTTTAATTTTTCCGTACTTTGGTAAAACTAAATCATTTTATTTGTCTTTACTTTGGTAGAACTATGTATAATTAAGTACAATAACTATTATATTGATTGTAGCATCATTTTCTATTCCTTTATAGTCACGTCATCTTACATTCGCCAAAATTCAATCTTAAAGTTGTGAGTGTTGGATTGATTTTTGAAGTTCATGCCAAATAATATATATATATATATATATATATATATATATATATATATATATATATATATATATATATATATGTTGGATATATATGTTATATAGTTGTAATCTCTATTACTGTATTGATCATTTGAAAAAATTTTGAAAAAATTGATTCATGAAAAGAGGAAATAGTTGACAGACATGTCATCAAAGGTTTTCGACGATAAGCGTGTGACATGTCCACTTGAGTTTAGTTCCAGTTCAAATAATGAAAATGTGTGTTGGATGTTGTATTCGACAGTGTTGGCTTTCTTCAATGAATAAAAGAGTTCATGAGAGAGGATAGTAGTAATATTGTCAAGCTTTGACACCTATAAGCTCTTCATCCTTCTTTTTTGTCAGTTATTTGTTGCTTTCTTATTGATCCTCTCCGTCGTGACTTTAATATCTCCAATTTTAGATCTCACGAGTATGATTAAAATAGAAAATTACTTTTAACACTCCAATAAACCACATATTTAGGTAATACACTGTGGTAAGTCAATTGTTACAAATTTTTGGATAAAGTGTATATTATGGTTATAGTTAACTGGTATGAGGCCAGTGTATTATGTTCTACATGAGTCACTAACAGATATAACTGTGCAGGACTTAAGAGATGCCCTTTGATTTGAAGACTCATTCTTGCACAAATATGACACAATCTTTTGTTTCACGAGTTAATAGTGAGTTAGTAGTAAGGTTTGCTTATAGTTTACCCTTCTCATTCCCGGGATATGTAGTTTGCCTCCTCTTCTTTCAAAGAATCTAGAGGAACTGAATTCATGTGTATTGTAGATAGATCTTTTGTCATTACAATAAGAACACAATCGAAGGCATTTACAATAGAAAAACTTATCAAAATCAACTAACGATGTTTAAAAGGAACAAGCGGTTCAATGATTGAATAAGAAAATGGCATAGTTGAGGTACGTAAGGGGATAAACACAACAAGTTTAGGAATCTGTTTTATGTATTTGGCCTATTTTTATTTATTTTATATTTCTATAAGTGATTGTCAAATATATATTAATCAATTGTAGATCACGAATAAGATTACTTGGCGGGTCCGTGCTTAGCACCGACAATACTTATCTAGTATATTATATAGAAGAGGTGAAGTGGGAGGACGACCAATGACAAAAATATAATTTTACGGTAACAAAAATCTATTAAAAAAAATATTAAAAAATTCTATAAACATCTTTTTATATATGAAGTGAATAATGATCAAGGGCAAAAATGTATTAATATAACACTAACAAAAATCTACCAATAATGATAACAACTAAATTAAATAGTTCTCGAAACATCTTAAGTTATTGTTATTACCATTAACTTATTTTGTTATTATTTCACTTTTTTTGTGAGTTATTGTGATATCTATTTCATTATTACTCTATTTTACTATTACATTTATTTAATTCTTAATATTTTTCTATTTATTATGCTTATAAAAAATGTTTACTAATTTATCATTAATTAATTATTTCCATCTTTATTTTGGTTCTACATAAAACACTTGAAAATAAATTAGTGTGATTAAATTAATAATATATATTAGATTGAAATTAATGAAAAAAATGTTAAAAAGTAACTTTACAAATAAAAATTAATAGGATGATATGTTTGGATTAAAGACGACAAAGAATAAAAATGTAATTTCATTCTAACAAAAATCTATCAAGTATAAATAATTGGATAAGCATCTTTCTATATATGAGGTGAATGACAATCAAAGGTAAAATTTAACTTCTAGCAAACAAAAATCTACCAAGAATGATGACAAAAAAACTATATAATGCTAGAAACATCTAATTATATATGAAGTGAATAATGATCAAGGATAAAAATGTAATTTCACACTAACAAAAATCCACTAAAAATGATAACACGAAAATTAAATAATTCTAGAAACATATTAAGTTATTATTATTACCATTAATTAGGAAAATTAAATAATTCTAGAGACATCCTAAGTTATTGTTAAAACCATTAACTTATTTTGTTATTACTTCACTTTTTTTTGTAAGTTATTGTGATATCTATTTTATTATTACTCTAATTTAATATTATGTTTATTTAATTCTTAATATTTTTTCTATTCATTATGCTCATAAAAATGTTTCCTAATTTATCATGAAATAATTATTTTTTTTATCTATTATATAGAAGAGTGAAGTGGAGGACAATCAAGGGCATAAATTTTATTTAATGCAAATAAAAACCTATTAAGAAAAATAATAAATAATTCTAGAAACATCATTTTATATATGAAATGAATAATGACTAAGGGCAAAAATTTAATTTCATACTAACAAAAATCTACCAAGAATGATAACAAGAAAATTGAATAGTTCTAGAAACATCTCAAGTTATTATTATTACCATTAACTTATTTTGTTATTACTTCACTTTTTTTTTGTGAGTTATTGTGGTATCTATTTTATTATTACTCTATTTTAATATTACTTTAATTTAATTCATAATATTTTTTCAATTCATTATGCTTATAACAAATGTTACTTTTTATACAAAAATTTATCATGAATTAATTATTTTCATCTTTTATTTTGGTTCTAATTAATATATTTGAAAATAAATAAGTGTGATATAATTAATAATATATATTAGGTTTAATTTAAAAAAATGTTAAAAAGTAACTTTACAAATAAAAATGAATAGGATGATATATTTGTATTAAAGATGACCAAGAATAAAAATTTAATTTCATAATAACAAAAATCTAACAAGAATAAGTAATTCTAGAAACATCTTTCGATATATGAATTGAATAATGACCAAAGGTAAAAATGTAACTTCATGCAAACAAAACTCTATGAAGAATGATAACAAGAAAATTAAATAGTTCTAGACATATCTTTAATTATTCTTATTAGTTATTACCTCATTTTATGTATTTCTTCATTTTTTATGAGTTATTGCTGCCACGATCCAAAAATGGATGTGATGGCACTCGTCTCGTTTCACCAAGACAAATCAGCCTAAAACTCGACCATTTCAATAAAATGCAAAAATTTCATAAGTTACTCAAAAGTATCCCAAAATATTGTTGTCACGTATACAAGTCTCTAAAGTTTTACAATTGATTCAGGAAATTTTTTTTAGTATCAAATGACATTGTTTCTTTAATAGAAAAAGATCATAAATAGGAATAAGAAGGTCTGCTGAGATAACAAGCAACAACCTCACAATTCTCCACAAGAAGGCTCAGACAAGGAGAAGAGAACATATCACAAAGTCCGGGATAGTAACCTACAAAAAAAATTGTAATAGAAAGGGTTGAGTACCAAATCACACAATACCCAGCGAGTAAGATTCTAAACACAAGCTAAGGGAATAAAATACAGGTATCCCTTAGACACCAATCAAACCTTCACAACTACAATCTGCATAAAACTCACCCAATTGTTCACATTTTTCGTAGCACCCATCTTATCAAAAATCATTTCCACAAATTTGCACATCCTCAGTTACAAACTCAATATTCAACAATTGAAACTTTCACAAAAAGTCACTCACAATATCAGCAATACACAAGATCAAGTTCGTCAAATAGAGGTAATTGAATATCATGTACTTTCCAACCACCAGTAAAACATATAATCATCAAAAAATGAAGGATGTCATGGGATGCAATGCAATATAATACTATGAAATAATATGCCTCAGAATACCAAGTTCTCTCTCAACCGTACATATATGATACTCCTCGGTAATTCATCGAGATTTCATGACCCATGGGGGACTCGCAAGGTCCATATACCGACAAGTTTGATCTCCACGTGTCTGTGTGGACGATATCAACACACTATCATAATCAAACAAAGTTTTTACGGACGATCTCCACGTGCCCAAATCATAATCATAACATTTCTATCGCACAGACGATCTCCACGTGCCCAAATAATCAATACTCGATCTCAACACGGACGATCTCCACGTGTTAGACCTTTACATATACCCAATATCATGTCAATGCATGTGCACAATATGATATCAAATAAGGAAATGATGCAATATCTCAATAAATACAAATGTCGCTATGACATATAATCACCTCAATTATCACAATTATACGAGTTCAGTAAAGAACAATCAGACATAATAAATCAAATCAATAATATATCGCTTATATGCTTTGGCATTCTCGGATTACAATCCGCAATCTATAATAAAAAACATTCCCATTAAAACAACGTAACTCACATCATTCTCAACACATCACATACAAACAAATAATCTCATTGTCTTTCATTACCCTTTTGTTATCATTAAAATTATTCAAGGTGGACAAGTCAACCCATCACCAAGTCTCATTACTCCCAAATATATACCACAAGGAAATATGTGCATTCCATATACTTAGCAAAAGTTTAGAAATTCACTTTCCTTAATTAATCAATAATTCACTCTTGGACTTGAGTCTTCCCCTTTCGTTGAACTTCCAACTCATAATAATCTATTCACATTAATGATCACAATAAGTATTCAAAACTAACAATACCCATATTACTATAAGTCTAGCCTAAACTCAAAAATCACCCAAATTTAAAATCAAGTTCTTAAGCTTCAAGCCTAAGGTTAAGTTTCAAGTTTTTCAATATCCTAAATCTGATTATATTGACATAATATACTACCTTTAATATTTAATTTCCTTACCAATATATCAACACTTAAATCATAATATGGTAATACCAAGAAGGGAAAAAAAAAGCAGCGAACTAAAGTACAAACAATGTTTTTCAGCAAACTAAATTATAAACAAAATCTGTTTCAAACCTTACTTTGATATGACATATATTCCATGTTCTACTTTAGTCATCATTGACTAATCATTACGTAATGATTTGTAAAGTCCTTTTTTTCATTAAATAAAAAGGCATATGCAGTAAACAATTTTTCAATTGTTCAAACTAAAAACCCACTTAATTCTTTCCCTTTTTTTTTCACTAACAATCAACTATACTAACATTAATAACATAATGATATGATATCCATCCTATATAAATAGTACAAAGTTTAGACGATTACCTGATAAATTTATGTTTTTCATTTTGTGCCGCCGATGTACAGGTTATTTTTCTTCCTTCTCTTTATTTTCTTTTCTAAATGAATATGTATTAAAAGTAGTAATTCTTCTTAACCTATTTTAATATTTCAAACCTGATTCATTATTATTAACAATAAATAAATTATCCACAAATTAATTAATTATAGTCAAATGACTATTTAAAATTATAAAAGAATACTTTTTTTGGTCCGGGTCATTGCAATTGCAATATCTATTTATTATATAAAAGTAAATAAATTATAATTACACTTAACTCTTAATAATTATATATCAAGTATAATATAGGTAAAATCAATGAAAATTAAAACTAAAATTTATATGTATATTTAAATTTAGTTTATTGAAATACTTTAATTTTGTAATCTTAAATATGCTATATAAAAAAAATTAAAATTCAGAAGTTATTTTCTTTTTGAAATGAAATTAAAAAATAAGTTCATATAAATCGAAAAGGAGGGAGTCGTATGTTAAAAACGAAATATAATGATTTGAAAACTATAATTTTTTGTATTAATTTCTAATTTGTTACGTATTCAAAAATTACAAAAAAAAGAAGCTTAAAAACGCAACGTGACAAGTTAAGACATTTTTATAAAAACATAGTTAAAAAACATAATGAAATTTGGTTGACTCCCTTATTTTTACCGAAACAAAAAAAAGTTGCATATTATTTGAAAAAATGTTAAAAACTAAGAAGTACTATGAGTCACAGTAAAATAACAACTAAAAATATGTGAGAACCATATGAAAAATTTCGTTGATTTTCCTAAAAGCACTTGTATCATAAAATGAAACAAATAAAGCATCAAAAAAGTGATAAAAGATTTATGATAACAATACAATCAAATATATTTTCTTAAATGACATGTGTATCCTAATAATGATGTGATATTTAATATGAACCTACATTTTTTATAGATTTTTTTAACAGTATGAAATTTTCATTAAACCAAAAATATCTATTAAATAATGATATTTTAGTAATTTTAATATTATTTAAGGGTGAAATGATAATTGTATAATTAATGACCAAAATGAAAATCTAGAAGAATTCATACTGTCTTTACCTTTAAAATAGGCCCATAAAGATATTTTTATAATTGTATTAAAATGAAGAGTTTCTATTAGTTAACTTTTTTCAAACAGTCATAAATGTTAAGCCTGTTTTGACATGTTTTTGAAAGAAAATTTTGAACTAATTTAAAATAAAATGAGTTTGAATAGTTACTATTTTTGTTTCTAAAAATACTTTAAAGAGTTATTGCGTAAACATATTTTTAATATTTGTTATAGAATATGATCACTAAATTCGTATCTTGATTATTTAAATAATCTTTAAAATGATGTATCGATATTTTTAAATTAATTTGAAGATATATAAAATTACGTGACTAAAAGAATGAACAATGTTTGACTATTTAACAGAGAAAAATTATATAGAATATATTCTTAGTATCAAATATGATAAACTATTTGACAGGAAAAATTTGACAATAAAAAAATTAATATTCAAATTCTAAGGAATATTAAAAGTACAAACGAAAGAAAGATGTTTAGTTAAAAAATAAAAAAATAAAAATGTCAATAGAAAAGGACTTGAGAAATATAGAGGAAGAAAAAAATTTAAAAATAAATAATAACTTGAAAAAAAATCCAAGTATATTGGTTATTTTGTGGGGGGTAAGATTCAAAGTTTTCTTTTACAATATGATATTCAAAGTGTAATATTGAAGAAAATTATTAATGTAATTTAGAATATAACATTATGTCAATTGTTATCGTGTATAGAAAAAAATTGCTTAAATGATTATTTTTTATTTTTGTGCAGTTAAAAATCAATGTATTAATAAATATTTTAAATATTTAGAATATAACATTATGATAATTGTTATTGTATATAGAAATAAATTTGATTTCATGATTGTTTTTATTGTTGTGGAAGTTAGAAATCAAGTTTTTTGATAAATACTTTCAATATTAATACCACAATAAGAAGAAGTGTTCTATTATCGAAGACAATAATGAAATGTGTCACAAAATTCACCGACACAACAAACTATTGTCATGACCCAAAAATAAATGTGACCAGACTCGTCTTATCCATCAAGACAACTCAGCCTAAAAGTCAACCATTACAATAAAATGCGAAAAAATCTATAATAAACTAAAAAATACCCTAAAAATCTAATTGTCACGCGTACAAACCTCAAAGTATTGCAATCGAATCAAAAGAAAAAATCAAGTCTCATATGACATTGTTTCTAGAGTAGAACAAAATTATAAACATGATTAAGAAGGTTTGCTGAGATGACAAACAACTACCTCACAAATCTCCAAGAAGCCTCGGAAAAGAAGAGAATACATCACAAAGGTCCGGGCATAGTAACCTACAAAAATAATTGTAGAAGCAATTGGTGAGTGCCAAACCACAAGGTACTCAGCAAGTACACCTCTAAACACAAGCTAAGGGGATGAAATACGGGTACTCCTACCACCCCAACCGAACCTCCACAACTACAACCTGCATAAAATTTAGTCCAACCTAATAGCTCGAAGTTTACATAGCACATAACTCAACAACAACACTTAGACAAATTATATAACTCAACAACATCACTTAGACAAATTACAAAACTTAACAACAACACTTAGATAAATTACATAACTCAACAACAACACTTAGACAAGTTGCATATCCTCAACAACAACACTTTGACAAATTACATATCCTCAACAACAAACTCAGTATTCATCAATCAGAAGTTCCATAGAAAGGCATTCACAAGATCAACAAAACACAATATAAAGTTCACTTATGACAAATATGTGCAATACAATGGAGTGCAATGTCAAGTATAATGGTGCATGTCTGACCTAGTGATACACACCCACTGTCTCTCAGTCCGGGACCCCATGGGGGAAATATCTGTCCATGCATCTGTTGCGGTGCATGACATGACCCTCGATAATAGTAATCATCACGACGCGCGATGCGTCTCTCGAAATATAGTATCCATCGCGGTGCGCGATACGTCCCTCGAAATGATACATCTTCATTCAGTTCTCATTCTTTCTCAATGCACATAATACATGTCACAACCATGTCTCATAATAATACAAATGACATGTTCACACAAATAATGAGGAGATGACCATTTTCATAGCAATGCGTGATTCACGACAACACAAACATGATATCACATCAACAATGATTCAACAAGCTTTCAAAACTTTCTCAACACATCACACATAAACAATTAATTACGTTGCCTTTTGTTATCCTATTTCATCATTAGAATTATTCAATATTGACAGTCAACCATCACCAAGTCCCATTACTCCCAAACATATACCATAAAGAAAATACACACATTTCATACACTTAACAAGAGTTTAGAAATTCACTTGCCTCAATTAGTCAACAGTTCACTCTGGAACTTGAGTCTTTCTCTTTTCGTTGAGCTTCTAAACCAATGCAATCTATCCAAATATGTAATCACGATAATATTTTGAAACTAACAACACCTACATTACTATGTGTTTAGCCTAGACCAAAAAACTCACTAAAATGTATAATCAACCCCCTAATCTTGATACCAATTTACATGTCAATTGTCACAACCCAAAACGAGCCGCGAGTGGCACCCACCCTTACCCTCCTAGGTGAGTGAACCAACAAATCTAAACCCCAACATTTATCAGTATATCAATTTTGAATAGTAAAAAAAATGCGGAAGATCCAAAACTCATTAACGAAATCAATTAAATCAACTTCTAAAGTTAAATACTTATTATTCCAAAAATCTGATAGTCATCACACCAAGAACATCTATTCTCGAATTTCTAAATCTAAGAGTATTTAAGAAGCTAAAATAAGTAAAAAGATGGTCCATGTCCGAACTTCAAGACATCAAGACGTGAAGGAGAGAATCCAGCACGAGCTAGAAATAATAGCTCACCCTGAATTCTGATGTGCTGGAGACTGGCTAGATCTGAGAATGAGTCGAAGTCGATGGCACGCTTGCTGCACTCCACACATAACAAAGAAGAAAATTACAAGTTGGGGTCAGTACAAGGAACACGTACTGAGTAGGTATCATCGGCCAACTCAAAATAGAAAATAATATATACTGAATAATAATATAAAATCAACCATAATACTCAACAGGTGACAATCAACAAGTATAAAAACCATTGGTAACAACACCAAGCACACCATACTCATTTGGGAAATAAGTTCTTTTAATTTGAGTACATTAACATAATTCAATATTCATTCTCTTTATCATTATCATGTCGGAACGTGACACCCGATCCCCTAATACTACCGTGTCGAAATGTGACACTCCGATCCCCTAATACTACCGTGTCAGAACGTGACACCCGATACCCTAATACTACCGTGTTTGAACATGACACGCGATCCCCTAATACTACCGTGTCGGAACGTGACACCCGATCCCCTAATACTATCGTGTCGGAACGTGACACGCCGATCCATTTATCTCATTATTTTAGTTCATCAAGCCTTTTTTATGCCAATGCGTCATCTTAATAGTGAGGATTTAAGATTGAAGATTCAACAGTCTCATCATTCTGACCACCACAATTACACAATCACAACATACAAACACACAATCAAGCATATAGAAGACTTTACAATACCACCCAATACATATCGATCGCTATTTAGAGTTTATTTATCACATAAAAATAAACCATAACCTACCTCCACCGAAGAATTATGATCAAGCAAGCTACCTTCCCAATGCCTTTGCTTTCCTCTTCGTTCTCTCTCCCTCGCTCATTCTCCCCTCGTCCTGTCCTTTTTATTTTTCTTCTCCAGATTCTTTTTCTTTTACCCTAATTATCATATAATCAATTATAAAAGATGATAAAAGTAACCCACTATCCCTTATTAACTTCTTTAACCCCCAAGTAAATAAATTATTAAACCTACCCCACTAATTCCATAAATATAATCATGAATAGTCCAAAACACCCCTTTAAAACTTTTAGCAGAAATCCGACCCTGTCGGGGTTACGCAGCTTGTGACGGTCCTTCGTGTCTACGACGGTCCATCCTGCAGGTCTATCACAACGTTCAGAGAGTTAATTTCGATAGTGAGGTTACGCAACTTGTGACGGTCCGTCGTATCTATGATGGTCCGTCCTGTAGTTCCGTCGCGAAGTTCAGAGAGTCGATCCCAGTACCCAGATTTTCAGAGTTGAAGTGTTTTGGAATGAAGGCCCTTGACGGACCGTTGTGACTATGACGGTTTGTCCTACCTGCCGTCAAGGGTAATGAGGAGAGCAACCGAAGAAATTACACAAGTATGGGACGACGGAGTCCAACACGGTCCGTCGTGACTATGACGATCCGTCGCGTGATCCGTCGACCCAGTCAGTTTTTATCACAAATGATTCTACTGCTCAAAATGACTAAACAGGTCGTTACAATAGATACCAATTTACCCATCGTTCATCCCCAAACGATCATAAGAAGAAAAGCAAGGGCGGGAAAGAGTACCTGAATCTGTAAAAAGATGTGGATATCTTTCTTGCATATCAGCCTCATTCTCCCAAGTGGACTCTTCAATTGGTCGATTCTTCCACCTAACCTTGATAGATGCAATCTCCTTTGATCTCAACTTGCGGACCTCTCTACCTTAAATCACAACAGGCTCCTCCTCATAAGACAAATTCTCATCAAGAAGAACTGAATCCCAACGAATAATGTAGTTTCCATCCCCATGGTATTTTTTCAGCATAGACACATGAAATACCAAGTGCACTCCTGAGAGTCCACGAGGCAAGACCAATTCATAAGCCACCTCCCCCACGCGCTTCAGAACTTCAAATGGACCAATATACCTCGGACTAAGCTTACCTCGCTTCCCAAACCGCATCACCCCTTTAATGGGTGAAACCTTCAGCAAAACTTGTTCACCCTCCATAAAATCTACGTCCCTAACCTTTCGATCTGCATATTCTTTCTGCCTGTTCAGAGCTGCTAGAAGCTTCTCCTGAATGAGTTTTACTTTATCTAACGATTCCCTCAAGAGATCGGTACCCCATGGTCTCACCTCAAATGCATCAAACCAACCAATAGGAGACCTACATCTCCTCCCATACAGTGCCTCAAATGGGGCCATATCAATATTGAGTGATAGCTATTATTGTATGAAAACTCTGCTAAGGGTAACAAGTTATCCCAATGACCACCAAATTCTACCACACATGCACGAAGCATATCCTCCAACACCTGAATAGTTCGCTCAGACTGACCATCGGTCTGAGGGTGAAATGTAGTACTAAGATCCAACCTAGTACCTAATTCAGCATGCAATGTTCTCCAAAACATAGAAGTAAATTACGTACCCCTATCTGATATGATGGAAAGTGGAACTCCATGCAATCGAACAATTTCTGAGATATAGAGTTTGGCTAACTTCTCTGCATTGTAAGTCACCTCGACCGAAATGAAGTGAGCAGACTTAGTTAATCTGTCAACAATTACCCAAATAGAATCGAACTTACCCAATGTCTTGGGAAGACCAACCACAAAATCCATTGCAATTCTTTCCCATTTCCATTCAGGAATGGGCATTTTTTGAAGTGTTCCTCCGGGCCTCTGGTGTTCATACTTTACCTGTTGACAATTCGGGCATTGGGCAACAAAATAAACAATGTCACGCTTCATTCTACTCCACCAAAAATGTTGCTTTAGGTCACGATACATCTTGGTTGCACCAGGATGTATAGAATACCTTGAATTATGAGCCTCTGTAAGAATAGTGTGAATCAAGTTATCAACACGGGGCACACATACCCTTCCCTTAATTCTCAAAACGCCTTCCTCATCAATTATTGTCTCTTTAGCCTCTCCTCGTAATACCATATCTCAAATTCGGCTCAGCTTCTCGTCAGTAAACTGTTTTCCCTTAATCTTGTCAAGAAAAGAAGATCTTGCCTCCACAAAGGCCAAAAATCCTCCCTTCTCTAGTACTTCCAGCCTCATAAAGTCATTAGCCAGAGTCTGAACCTCTCTAGCCAATAGGCGCCTAGAAACCTGTAAGTGGGCTAGGATTCCCATGCTCCCTGCTTTTTTACTTAAAGCATCTGCCACAACATTAGCTTTTCCTGGGTGATACAAAATAGTAATATCATAGTCCTTCAGTAGTTCCATCTACCTCCTCTGCCTCAAATTCAAATCTTTCTGAGTAAAAACATACTGTAAACTACGATGATCTGTATAGACTTCACACTTAACCCCATATAGATAATGTCTCCATTGCTTTAATGCAAACACAACTGCAGCCAACTCCAAATCATGGGTCGGATAGTTATGTTCATGTACTTTCAATTGCCTCGAAGCATGAGCAATTACATTTCTCTCTTGCATTAGCACTGCACCCAAACCAGAATAAGATGCATCACAGTAAACAATGAAATTCTTACCTTCCACTGGCATGGTAAGAATTTGTGCAGTAGTCAACAAGGTCTTGAGGCTCTGGAAGCTTTCTTCACATTCGTCCGACCATACAAATGGAACATTCTGCTTAGTCAAATTTGTCAATTGGGAAGCGACAGAAGAAAATCCCTTAACAAATTGACGGTATTAGCTAGGTAAACCAACAAAGCTCCTTACCTCTATAACATTAGTAGGTCTTACCCAATTCTTCACTACTTCAATCTTAGATGGATCCACCATCACTCCATCCTTGGAGACCACGTGCCCCAAGAAGGACAATGAATCTAGCCAAAACTCGCACTTGGAGAATTTGGCATAAAGCCTTTTCTCCCTCAACAATTCCAATAAAATTTTCAAATGCTCCTCATGTTCTTTCTTGCTCCTTGAGTATATCAGTATATCATCAATTAATACAATAACAAATAGATCCAGATATGGCTTAAAAATCTCGTTCATCAGGCTCATGAACGCAGCAGGGGCATTCGTAAGCCCAAAAGACATTACTAAGAATTCATAATGCCCATACCTGGTTCGAAACGCAGTCTTTGGCACATCTGCTGCCCGTATTTTCAATTGATGATAACCAGATCTCAAATCGATTATTGAAAAGGTACAAGCACCTTGTAACTGATCGAACAAATCATCAATGCAAGGAAGAGGATACTTGTTCTTAATAGTTACCTTATTTAGTTGCCTGTAGTCTATGCACATCCGAAAACTTCCATCCTTCTTCTTCACAAATAAAACAGGAGCACCCCAAGGGGATGCACTTGGCCTAATAAAGCCTTTACCTAACAACTCCTGAAGTTGGGCCTTTAACTCCCTTAACTCAGCTGGGGCCATTCTATATGGGGGCATAGAAATGGGGCGAGTACCCGGCTCCAGATCAATACAAAAATCAATATCCCTATCTGGTGGCATACCAGGAAGGTCTGCAGGAAACGCATCCAGAAACTCACGGACTATCGAAACAGACTCAATCAAAGGTACTTTGGAAGTATCATCCCGGAGATGGACCAAGAAAGCTAAACCACCCTTACTAACCATCCTCTTAGCACGAAGAAAGGAGATAATCCGAACTGGGTGGAAATGTAGTCTCCCTCCCACACTAGCGGATCTGTCCCAGGCTTGGCCAATGTCACAGTTTTAGCATTACAATCTAAGATTGCAAAATTTAGAGAAAGCCAAGTCATACCAAGAATCACATCAAAATCAACCATTTCTAGAATAATCAAATCTACATGAGTATTGCTCCCCACAAAAGTCACAAGACAAGACCTATACACCTTCTCAACTATCACAGACTCACCCACATGAGTAGAGACACGAACAGGCATGTCAAGCAAATCACAATGTAAATCAAATTCAGTAGCAAAGGAGGAAGATACATATGAAAATGTGGATCCAAGATCAAATAATATAGAAGCCATGCAATAACAAACCAAAAGACTACCTGTGATAACAGCATCAGATGTCTCTGCTTCAGACCTCCCGGGGAAAGCATAACAATGGGCCCTATCAACTGTCTGCCCGTTGCCCCTACCATGTTGTGCTGCATTAGTTCCAACTTGCCCGCCACCCCGGCTGATTTGGTGACAACCATTACCTTGGACACCACGTCCTCCAGAATGGCGGCCTCTCCCATGACCACCTCTGCCTCTAATTATTGGGGGTCTGTAACTCTATTTTGGACAATACCTCCTAATATGTCCAGTCTCTCAACATCCATAACAATCTCTGGAGTTAAGCATAGGTTTCTGTGAGAATATCAAAGTCTGGAGATAACCCCCAAACTCAGAGAAATGTTGACTGGTCTGCGATGGACCCCCAGCTACAGCCTTTAGTGAAGACTGAATAGGTCGAGCTGGGTAACCTCCTGAACTCTGCCCTCTGGAGTAAGAACCACTAAACTCACCTCCCGTACGAAACTTCTTAGAAGTCGATGCCATAGTGAAGTTTTCTAGCTTCACCCCCTCCACCTCTATCACAAAATCAACCACTTCCTGAAAGGATTTTGCTGCAGCAGCTACCTTTAAGGCTGGGATCTGCAAGTCTTACCTCAATCCTTTCACAAAACGGCAAATCCGCTCTTGTGGACTGAAGCAAAGCTGGGTGGCATACCTTGATAGTGCACGAAATTTAGCCTCATAAGTAGTAACAGACATCCTGCCTTGCTCTAGGCTCAGGAACTCATCTCTCCTCTTGTCCCTCAAAGTTCGGGGTATATACTTCTCCATAAATAAGCTAAAGAATGATCTCAAGTCATAGGTGGTGCCTGTGCTGGTTGACACTCAACATACGACCGCCACCACATTTTGGCATTCCCCTAAAACTGGTAGGTCAAAAACTCAACACCGAATCGTTCTACTATGTCCATCTTCTGTAGCAGCTCATGACAATCAACCATAAAAATCATAGGCATCCTCAGATTCAGCACCCTTGAAGACTGGAGGTTTCAACTTTAAGAATTTAGCGAAAAGTTCATGCTGATCACACGTCATTATAGACCCTGTAGTCAATCGAGGAAACATGCCTACTTCCAATGAGGCATCCTTGCGGGGAGCCACAATAGTTGCATGTTGTACTCCCGGAACCTGAGGTGCTGGTACAGGAAACACTGGAGGTGTCTGGCCCCGATCAGATAACCCGCTAAGATAAGTAAGAACCTGGTTGATCATCTCTAGGGTAGGTTCGGGTGGTAATTCCTCATCTTGCACCTGTTCATTTTCCCCTTCCTCACCCTCTCTTACTACTTCATCAGTCGGTGGAGGAGTTACCACCCTATTACTAGCTGGACCAGGTGTTTGTCCTCTACCTTTAGAGGACGTCCTCCTGCGACCTCTACCACGGCCTCTTGCCACTGCTCCTCCTCGAGCTACAACCCCAATGTTTGACTCAGACGCACCCTGTCTTGCCGGTGTTGGTGTTGGCACAGTTGTTGCTCTAGTTCTAACCATCTGCGAAATAGAGTGAGGATGTCAGATACCAATTTGTATCACCTAGATACCAATTGGATCCAAGTAATAGCACGAAAGAAGGAAAGAATGAAATTTTTTTAAAGTCCTGTAGCCTCTCAAAGAAAAGTAAGGGCGTCCCCCTACCGTTCCTCAAGACTCTACTAGAATCGTTCTTGTGTGATGAGACCAACGAACCTAATGCTATGATACCAAGTTTGTCACGATCCAAAACGAGCCGCGAGTGGCACCCACCCTTACCCTCCTAGGTGAGCGAACCAACAAATCAAAACCCCAACATTTATCAGTATATCAATTTCGAATAGTAAAAAAAATGCGAAAGATCCAAAACTCATTAACGAAATCAATTTAATCAACTTCTAAAGTTAAATACTTATTATTCCCAAAATCTGGAAGTCATCACACCAAGAACATCTATTCTCGAATTTCTAAATCTAAGAGTATTTAAGAAGCTAAAATAAGTAAAAAGATGGTCCATGTCCGAACATCAAGACATCAAGACGTGAAGGAGTGAATCCAGCACAAGCTAGAAATAATAGCTCACCCTGAATTCTGATGTGCTGGAGACTGGCTAGATCTAAGGACGAGTCGAAATCGATGGCACGCTTGCTGCACTCCACAAATAACAAAGAAGAAAATTACAAGTAGGGGTCAGTACAAGGAACACGTACTGAGTAGGTATCATCGGCCAACTCAAAATAGAAAACAATATATACTGAATAATAATATAAAATCAACCATAATACTCAACAGGTGACAATCAACAAGTATAAAAACCATTGGCAACAACACCAAGCACACCATACTCATTTGGGAAATAGGTTCTTTGAATTTGAGTACATTAACATAATTCAAGATTCATTCTCTTTATCATTATCGTATCGAAACGTGACACCCGATCCCCTAATACTACCGTGTCGGAACGTGACACTCCGATCCCCTAATGCTACTGTGTCGGAACGTGACACCTGATCCCCTAATACTACCGTGTCGGAACGTGACACCCGATCCCCTAATACTACCGTGTTGGAACGTGACACCCGATCCCCTAATACTATCGTGTCGGAACGTGACACTCCGATCCATTTATCTCATTACTTTAGTTCATCAAGCCTTCTTTATGCCAAGGCGTCATCTTAATAGAGAGGATTTAAGATTGAAGATTCAACAGTCTCATCATTCTGACCACCACAATTACACAATCACAACATACAAACAAACAATCAAGTATGTAGAAGACTTTACAATACCACCCAATGCATATCGATCGCTATTTAGAGTTTATCTATCACATAGAAATAAACCATAACCTACCTCCACCGAAGAATCGTGATCAAGCAAGCTACCTTCCCAATGCCTTTGCTTTCCTCTTCCTGTTCTTTTTATTTTTCTTCTCCAGATTCTTTTTCTGTTACCCTAATTATCATATAATCAATTATAAAAGATGATAAAAGTAACCCACTATTTATTCCCTTATTATCTTCTTTAACCCTCAAGTAAATAAATAATTAAACTTACCCCACTAATTCCATAATTATAATCATAAATAGTCGAAAACACCCCTTTAAAACTTTTAGCAGAAATCCGACCCAGTCGGGTTTACGCAGCTTGTGACGGTCCGTCGTGTCTACGACGGTCCGTCCTGCAGGTCTGTCACAATGTTTAGAGAGTTAATTTCGATAGTGAGGTTACGCAACTTGTGACGGTCTTTCGTATCTATGACGGTCCGTGCTGCAGTTCCGTCGCAAAGTTCAGAGAGTCGATCCCATTATCCAGATTTTCAGAGTTGAAGTGTTTTGGAACGAAGGCCCTTGATGGACCGTCGTGCCTGTGACGGTTCGTCCTACCTGCCGTCAAGGGTAATGAGGAGAGAAACCGAAGAAATTTCACAAGTATGGGACGACGGAGTCCATCACGGTCCGTCGTGACTATGACGGTCCGTCGCGTGATCCGTCGACCCAGTCAGTTGTTATCACAAATGATTCTACTGCTCAAAATGACTAAACAGGTCATTACATCAATTCTCATATTTTTTAAATTTCAAGTCAAGGGATAAATTTAAATATCTCCAATATCAGGAATCTTTGTATTTCATATAGTATAATACACTTAATATTTAATTACCTATATCAATTAGTAAAGACTTGAATTATAACTTGATTATTGTTTTATTAGTAACGATAAATAAAGAAAGGAGAAAGGAATATAAAATTACCAAATACCACATGAACTTGAAAGAGCTAAAATAGGCATTCGTCATATACTCCCAAACAATACCAGTGATTTGCTAATAATCATCCTTAATAATTATGCAGCAATTATTTAATCATTGAACACCAATGTCCTTTTTTTTTCAAATCACACAGCTACAACGCAAATTTACATATTTAAATTCGAAACATTCAAATTATTTCCTCTCTTTTCCAAGCATAATTATTTTAATAATAGGTAAATATACATATAGTTATATATTCAAATTTATAGGTTGAGGTATGGTTTACCTAATTCACCATGCGATTTCTCTTCACTCGATGTAATGTAGATGCGTTTTCTGTCTCCCTTTTTTTCTCTATAATAATTATGTATTAAAAGTGAAAACCCTAGCAACTTGTTTTCAAAATATTTTCTAAAATAAATTATAAACTTGATTCATTAACCACAATAAAATTAAAAGAAATTATTTAATAAATACATGTAAACTAAGTAACTGTAGTTATATAATAGTTTAAAATTCTCAAATCAATTTCACCAACTGGTCATTAATAACCCGGGGCAATTATTGAGAGGGGTAAAAAAATATTTTTTTTTATAAATTTTTTCTAAAATGACTTTCCGGGTCATTACAACTACGAACACATTATACATGAGTTGAAGCAGTAGAGATTTGAAAGGCTTTGAATAGATCTTTACGAATTGGTTGATAAATGATTAATATTTTATCATATGCAAAGCTTATGGTATAAATATTATAAAAAGAAGATGATAATATTATAGAAAATCGATACCACTTGTGAAAATATATGAAGATCAAAAATGAAAATTTTCAAAGATACGAACATTTTATATATTCCTAGAATGCGAAAATTTTAAACTCATAATCTAATGCAATTCTCTATTTCCTTGCTAAATAGATTTTTTTAAAATTCAACTTTCTCAATTTGGATTGTGAACAACGCATTTATGTCGTATGAACATTTGAAAATAGATTATTAAGTAATATATTGAAGTTGTTTACTGTGACAAAATAGTATAAACATAAAAAATCTTATATAGTTACAAGCTTATTACATCCAATGCCAGAAACATCCTCAATTACAAAAATCTCAAATTTTCATTGCTATTGAATACATTCCTTGATTGTCTGATACATTACTAATGATATATATATATATATATATATATATATATTACTCAATGAGAAGGATGTACCCAGGAGGGGATATCTATGCATCCGAGAGGGGGTGGATGTATCCGAGAGAGGATTATCATATTTCAAGTTTTGAATTTATGTAATCTATCTAACAAAATATGTTAAATTATAGTGGGCCTGTATCACGGGCCTTAAATTATCTAGTTTTATATTATATAGTAGAGTGGAATGAGAGGACGAACAAGGGCAAAAATGTAATTTCACGCTAGCAAAAATCTATTAAGAAAAATACTAAATAATTCTAGAAACATCTTTTTATATATGAAGTGAATAATGATCAAGGGAAAAAATAAAATTTCACTCAAACAAAAATCTACCAATAACAATAACAAGGAAATAAAATAGTTCTAGCAACATCTTAAGCTATTGTTATTACCATTAACTTAATTTGTTATTATTTAACTTTTTTGTGAGTTATTGTGATATCTATTTCATTATTACTCTATTTTACTATTACATTTATTTAATTCTTAATATTTTTTATATACATTATGCTTATAAAAAATACTTACTAATTTATCATGAATTAATTATTTCCATCTTTATTTTTGTTCTAATTAATACACTTCAAAATAAATTAGTGTGATTAAATTAATAATATATATTAGATTGAAATTAATGAAGAAAATGTTAAAAAGTAACTTGACAAATAAAAATGAATAGTATGATATATTTGTATTAAAGACGACCAATAATAAAAATGAAATTTCATTCTAACAAAAATCTATCAAGTATAAATAATTGTAGAAACATCTTTCTATATATGAAGTGAATGATGATCTAAGGTAAAATTTAACTTCTACCAAACAAAAATCTACCAAGAATGATGACGAAAAAATTAAATAATAATAGAAACATCTTTTTCTATATGAAGTGAACAGTGATCAAGGGTAAAATATAGTTTCACACTAACAAAAATCTACCAAGAATGATAACAAGAAAATTAAATAGTTCTAGAAACATCTTAAGTTATTGTTATTACCATTAACTTATTTTGTTATTACTTCACTTTTTGTTGTGAGTTATTGTAATATATATTTTATTGTTACTCTATTTTACTTTATATTCATTTAATTCTTAATATTTTTTCTATTCATTATGCTTATAAAAAATGTTTACTAATTTATCATGAAATACTTATTTTCATCTTTATTTTGGTTCTAATTGATATACTTGATAAAAATTTAACTTCTTCAAAACAAAAATCTACCAACAATGATAACAATAAGATTAAGTAATTCTAGAAACAACTTAATTGTTATTACGATTACCTCTTTTTTGTTATTTCTTTATTTTTATGAGTTATTGTGATATCTAATTATTATATACAAGTAAATAAATTATGATTACACTTAGCTCTTAATAAATACATATCAAGTGTAATATTAGGTGGAATCAATCAAGATTAAAACTAAACTTTATATGTATAATTAAATTTAGTGTATTGAAATATTTTTTAATTTTGTGATCTTAAATATGCTATATAGAAAAATTAAAATTCAGAAGTTATTTTCTTTTTGAAATAGAAAAAATTCATATAAATCGAAAAGGAGGGAGTTATATACTAAGTAGAAATATATGTGTGTTATTATTAGAATGAGCATTCATATATTTTTTTAAAAAAAATTGTTTGGCTGCCTTCTATTAATTTGTTGTCACGACCCAAAACGAGCCACGAGTGGCACCCACACTAACCCTCCTATTTGAGCGAACCAACCAATCTAAACCCCAACATTTCAACCATAATAAACAGAAAATAATGCGGAAGACTTAAAACTCATTACTATAACCAATAAATAACTTCTAAAATTTAATACTTATTATTCCCAAAATCTGGAAGTCATCACCACAAGAATATTCTATTCTCAAATTACTAAATCTAAGAGTGTCTAGGAAGTTAAATTAAGTAAACAGATGGTCCATGTCCGAACTTCAAGGACATCAAGACATGAATGAGAGAGAATCCAGTCCGAGCTAGGAACAATAGCTCACCCTGAAATCTGACGCGATGAAGACTGGCTAGAGTTGAGGACGAGTTGAAGTCGATGGCACGTTTGCTGCACTCCACAAATAACAAAGAAGTAAATTACAAGTAGGGGTCAGTACAAGGCACAAGTACTGAGTAGGTATCATTAGTCAACTCAAAATAGAAAGCAATATATATCGAATAATAACATAAAACCAACCAAATACTTAATAGGTGACAACAACAAGTACCATAACCATTGGCCACAACACCAAGCACATCTATGAGGACTCAAGCCTCCACACCATACTCATTTGGGAAACAGGTTCTATAAATCTGAGTATATTAGCATAATTCAAGATTCATTCTCTTTACTATCCTGGTGTCGGAACGTGACACTCCGATCCCCTCAATATTCATTCATCTTACTATCCTGGTGTCGGAACGTGACACTCCGATCCCCTACTATTACGTGTCGGTTCGTGACACCCGACCCTTAATTCCTGGTGTCGGTAAGTGACACTCCTATCCCCTAATTCTACGTGTCGGTTCGTGACACCCGATCCCCTAATCTCATTAATTTCCAGTTCATCAACCTTCCTTTATGCCAAGACATCATCATTAATAGAGAGGTTTTAAGTTTTAAGATTCAACAGCCTCATTATGCTAATTTTATCACAATTATACAATCACATCATGTAAACACACAATTAAGCATATAGACGACTTTACGATACTACCCAATACATATCAATTGCTATTAAGAGTTTACTATGAAATAGCATAAACCATAACCTACCTCCACCGAAGGATCGTGATCAACCAATCTACTTCTCCAATGCTTTTTGCTTTCTCCTCGTTCTTCTTCCTCCCTCGCTCGTTCTCTCTTCTTTTCTTTTTAATTTTCTCCTCTTTCCAATTCCCTTTGGCTTACCCTAATTACCATCTAATTAAGTATAAAAGATGGTAAAAGTAACCTACTATTTATTTCAAGGTTATCTCCTTTAACCCCCAAGTAATTGAATTATTAACATTAAACAACTAACTTTATAATCATAAGCAGGAATAGTCCAAAACACCCCTTCATAACTTTTAACAAAAATCCGACCCAGTCAGGGTTATGCAGCTTGTGACGGTCTGTCATGACTGTGACGGTCCGTACTGCAGGCCCGTCACAAAGTTCAGAGAGTTAATTCTGTGGAAAGATTTGTGACGGTCCGTCGTGCAAACGACGGTCCGTCCTGCCATTCCGTCGTGAAGTCAGAGAGTCGATCTTAGTACCCAAATTTCCAGGGTCTAAGTGTTTTGGAACGAGACCCCCTCGAAGGCCCGTCGTACCCATGACGGTCCGTCATGTGATCCGTTAACCCAGACAACTATTACCAGAAATAAACACTACTGCTCAAATGACTAAACAGGTCGTTACAATAGATACCAATTTACCCATCGTTCGTCCTCGAACGATCACAAGAAGAAAAACAAGGACGAAAAGGAGTATCTTAATCTGTAAACAGGTGTGGATATCTTTCTTTCATATCAGCCTCCTTCTCCCAAGTGGACTCTTCAAGTGGCAGATTCTTCCATTGAACCTTGATGGATGCAATCTCCCTTGATCTCAACTTGCGGACTTCTCTATCTAAAATGGCAACAGGCTCCTCCTCATAAGACAAATTTTCATCAAAAAGAACTGAATCCCAACGAATGATATAGTTTCCATCCCTATGGTATCTTTTCTGCATAGACATATAAAATACCGGGTGCACTCCTGAGAGCCCTGGGGGCAAGGATAATTCAGAAGCTACCTCCCCCACGCGCTTCAGAACTTCAAATGGACCAATGTACCTCGGACTAAGCTTACCTCGCTTACCGAACCACATCACCCCTTTAATGGGTGAAACCTTCAGAAAGACTTGTTCACCCTCCATAAAATCCAAGTCTCAAATCTTTCGATCTGCATATTCCTTCTGTCTACTTTGAGCCTCTAAAAGCTTTTCCTGAATGCATTTCACTTTATCTAACGATTCCCTCAGAAGGTCAGTACCTCAAGGTCTAACCTCAAATGCATCAAACCACCCAATGGGAGACCTACATCTTCTCCCATACAGTGCCTCAAATGGGGCCATATCAATACTTGAGTTATAGCTATTGTTATATGAGAACTCTGCTAAGGGTAAGAAGTTATCTCAATGACCACCAAACTCTATCACACATGCACGAAGCATATCCTCCAAATCCTGAATCGTTCGCTCAGACTGACCATCGGTCTGAGGGTGAAATGCAGTACTAAGATCCAACCTAGTACCTAACTCGGCATGCAATGTTCTCCAAAACTTAGAAGTAAATTGTGTACCTCTATCTGATATGATGGAAAGTGGAACTCCATGCAACTGAACGACTTCTGAGATATAGAGCCTGGCTAACTTCTCTGCATTGTAAGCCACCTTAACCGGAATGAAGTTAGCAGACTTAGTTAACCTATCAACAATTACCCAAATGGAATCACACTTACCCATTGTCTTTGGAAGACCAACCACGAAGTCCATTGCAATTCTCTCCCACTTCCATTCAGGAATGGGCATTCTCTGAAGTGTCCCTCCAGGCCTCTGGTGTTCATACATTACCTGCTGACAATTCGGGCATTGAGCAACAAAATCAACAATGTCACGCTTCATCCTACTCCACCAAAAATGTTGCTTTAAGTCACGATACATCTTGGTTGCACCAGGATTTATAGAATACCTTGAACTATGATCCTCTGTAAGAATAGTGTGAATCAATTCATCGACGCGGGGTACACATACCCTTCCCTTGATTCTCAAGACGTCTTCCTCATCGATTTTTGCTTCTTTAGCCTCTCCTCGCAATACCTTATCTCGAATCTGGATCAGTTTCTCATCAGTAAACTGCTTTCCATTAATCTTGTCAAGAAAGGAAGATCTTGCCTCTATACAGGCCAAAAATCCTCCCTTCTCTAGTACTTCCAGCCTCATAAAGTCATTAGCAAGAGTCTTAACCTCTCTAGCCAATGGGCGTCTGGAAACCTGCAAGTGAGCTAGACTTCCCATGCTTCCTGCCTTTCTACTTAAAGCATCCGCCACAACATTAGCTTTTCCCGGATGATACAAGATAGTGATATCATAGTCCTTCAGTAGTTCCATCCACCCCCTCTGTCTCAAATTCAAATCTTTCTGAGTAAAGACATACTGTAAATTGCGATGATCTGTATAGACTTCACACTTAACCCCATATAGATAATGTCTCCATTGCTTTAATGCAAACACTACGGCAGCCAACTCCAAATCATGGGTCGGATAATTACGTTCATGCACCTTTAATTGCCTCGAGGCATAAGCAATTACATTCTTCTCTTGCATTAGCACTGCACCCAAACCGGAATAGGATGCATCACAATAAACAATGAAATTCTTACCTTCCACTGGGAGGGTAAGAATTGGTGCGGTAGTCAACAAATTTTTGAGCTTCTGAAATCTTTCTTCACACTCGTCCGACCATACAAATGGAACACTCTGCTTAGACAAGTTTGTCAATTGGGAAGCAATAGAAGAGAATCCCTTGACAAATCGACGGTAGTAGCTAGCTAAACCAACGAAGCTCCTTACCTCTGTAACATTAGTAGGTCTTACCCAACTCTTCACTGCTTCAATCTTAGAAGGATCCACCATCACTCCATCCTTAAAAACCACATGCCCCAAGAAGGACACTGAATCAAGCCAAAACTCACACTTGGAGAATTTGGCATAAAGCTTTTTCTCCCTCAAAATTTCCAATACAATTCTCAAGCGCTCCTCATGTTCTTTCCTGCTCTTTGAGTATACCAGTATATCATCAATGAATACAATGACAAAGAGATCCAGATATGGCTTAAAAATCACGTTCATCAAGCTCATGAAAGCAGCAGGGGCATTCGTAAGACCAAAAGACATTACTAAAAACTCATAATGCCCATACCTGGTCCGAAAAGCGGTCTTTGGCACATCCGTTGCCCGTATTTTCAATTGATGATAACCAGATCTCAAATCAATTTTTTAGAAGGTACAAGCACCTTGTAACTGATCGAACAAATCATCGATGCGAGGAAGAGGATACTTGTTCTGAATAGTTACCTTATTCAGTTGCCTGTAGTCTATGCATATCCGAAAACTTCCATCCTTCTTTTTCACAAATAAAACAGGAGCACCCCAAGGGGATGCACTTGGTCTAATGAAGCCCTTACCTAACAACTCTTGAAGTTGAGCCTTTAACTCTCTTAACTCAGCGGGAGCCATTCTATAAGGGGGTATGGAAATGGGGCGAGTACCCGGATCCAGATCAATGCAAAAGTCAATATCCCTATCCGGTGGCATACCGGGAAGATCTGCAGGAAACACATCAAGAAACTCATGGACTATCAAAACTGACTCAGTTGAAGGTACTTGGGTAGTATCATCCCTGAGGTGTGCCAAGAAAGCTAAACACCCTTTACTAATTATTCTCTTAGCACGAAGAAAGGAGATTATACGAACTGGAGTGGAAGTGTAGTCACCCTCCCACACTAACGGATCTGTCCTAGGCTTGGCCAACGTCACAGTTTTAGCATTACAATTTAAGATTGCAAAATTTGGAGAAAGCCAAGTCATACCCAGAATTACATCGAAATCAACCAGTTCTAAGATAACCAAGTCTACATGAGTATTGCTCCCCACAAAAGTTACAAGACAAGACCTATACACCTTTTCAACTATCACATACTCACCCACCAGAGTAGAGACACGTATAGGCATGTCAAGCAAATCACAATGTAAATCAAAACCAGTAGCAAATGAGGAAGATACATATGAAAATTTTGATCCAGTATCAAAAAATACAGAAGCCATGCAATTACAAACCAAAAGATTACATGTGATAACAGCATCAGATGTCTCCGCTTCAGATCTCCCAGGGAAAGCATAACAATGGGTCCTAAAACCTGTCTGCCCGTTGCCCCTACCATGTTGCGCTGCAGTAGTTCCAGTTTGCCCGCCACCCCGGTTGATTTGGTGACCTCCATTACCTTGGCCACCCCGTCCTCCAGCATAGCGGCCTCTTCCATGACCACCTCTTCCTCTGACTTTTGGGGGTTTGTAACTCTGTTTTCGACAATACCTCCTAATATGTCCAGTCTCCCCACATCCATAACACTCTCTGGGTTCAAACATAGGTCTCTGTGAGAACGACGGAGTCTGGGGATAACCCCCACACTCAGAGAAGTGTTGACCGGTCTGAGGTGGACCCCCAGCTACAGCCTGCAGCGAAGACTGAATAGGTCAGGCTGGGTAACCTTTTGAACTCTGCCCTCTGGAGTAAGACCCACCAAACACACCTCCCTTACGAAACTTCTTAGGTGTCGATGCCATGGTGAAGTCGTCTGGCTTCACTCCCTCCACTTCTATCACAAAATCTACTACCTCGTGAAAGGATTTTGCTGTAGTAGCTACCTGTAAGGCTGGAATCTGCAAATCTAACCTCAATCCCTTCACAAAACGGCGAATCCGCTCTTGTGGACTGAAGCAAAGCTGGGTGGCATACCTGGATAATGCACAAAACTTAGCCTCATAAGCAGTAACCGACATCCTGCCTTGTTCTAGGCTCAGGAACTCATCCCTCCTCCTATCCCTCAAAGTACGGGGTATATACTTCTCCATAAACAAGCTATAGAATAATGCCCAAGTCATGGGTGGTTCCTGTACTGGTTGACATTCAACATTACGATCCCACCACATATTGGCATTTCCCTGAAACTGATAGGTTACAAACTCAACACCGAATCGTTCCACTATGCCCATCTTATGTAGCAGCTCATGACAATCGACTAGAAAATCATAGGCATCCTCAGATTCAGCACCCTTGAAAACTGGAGGTCTCAACTTCAAGAACTTAGTGAAAAGTTCATGCTGATCACTTGTCATTATAGGCCCTGTAGTCAACCGAGGAAACGTGCCTATTTCCAATGAGGCATCTATGCGGAGAGCCACATCAGCTGCATGTTGTACTCCCGGAGCCTGAGGTGCTGGTGCAGAAAACACTGGAGGATATGTTTGGCCTTGATCTGATAACCCGCTAAGGTAAGCAAGAACTTGATTAATCATCTCTGGGGTAGGTTGGGGTGGTAATTCCTCATTCTGAACATGCTCATTCTCCCCTTTCTCACCCTCTCTTACTACTTCCTCAGTCGGTGGAGGAGTCACCGCCCTAGTACTACCTGGGCCAGGTGCTTGTCCTCTTCCTCTAGAGGATGTCCTCCCGCGACCTCTACCACGGCCTCTTTCCACTGCTCCTCTTCGAGCTACAGCCCAGTGGCTGGCTCAGGCGCACCCTGTCTTGCCAGTGTTGGTGTTGGCGCAGTTGTTGCTCTAGTTTAACCATCTGCGAAATAGAGTGAAGATGGTCAGATACCAATTTGTATCACCTAGATACCAATTGGATCCAAGTAATAGCACGAAAGAAAGAAAGAATGGAATTTTCCTAAAGTCTTATAGCCTCTCAAAGAAAAGTAAAGGCGTCCCCCTACCGTTCCTTAAGACTCTACTAGACTCGTTCTTGTGTGATGAGATCAACAAACCTAATGCTCTGATACCAAGTTTGTCACGACCCAAAACGAGCCGCGAGTGGCACCCACACTAACCCTCCTATGTGAGCGAACCAACCAATCTAAACCCCAACATTTCAACCATAATAAACAGAAAATAATGTGGAAGACTTAAAACTCATTACTATAACCAATAAATAACTTCTAAAATTTAATATTTATTATTCCCAAAATCTGGAAGTCATCACCACAAGAACATTCTATCCTCAAATTACTAAATCTAAGAGTGTCTAGGAAGCTAAATTAAGTAAACAGATGGTCCATGTCCGAACTTCAAGGACATCAAGACATGAATAAGAGAGAATCCAGTTCGAGCTAGGAAAAATAGCTCACCCTGAAATCTGACGCGATGAAGACTGGCTAGAGTTGAGGACGAGTTGAAGTCGATGGCACGTTTGCTGCACTCCACAAATAACAAAGAAGAAAATTACCAGTAGGGTTCAGTACAAGGCACAAGTACTGAGTAAGTATCATCGGCCAACTCAAAATAGACTGCAATATATATCGAATAATAACATAAAACCAACCAAATACTTAACAGGTGACAACAACAAGTACCATAACCATTGGCCACAACACCAAGCACATCTATGAGGACTCAAGCCTCCACACCATACTCATTTGGGAAACAGGTTCTTTAAATCTGAGTATATTAGCATAATTCAAGATTCATTCTCTTTACTATCCTGGTGTCGGAACGTGACACTCCGATTCCCTCAATATTCATTCATCTTACTATCCTGGTGTCGGAACGTGACACCCGATCCCTTAATTCCTGGTGTCGGTACATGACACTCCGATCCCCTAATTCTACGTGTCGGTTTGTGACACCTGATCCCCTAATCTCATTAATTTCCAGTTCATCAACCTTCCTTTATGCCAAGACATCATCATTAATAGAGAGGTTTTAAGTTTTAAGATTCAACAACCTCATTATGCTAATTTTATCACAATCATACAATCACATCATGTAACCACACAATTAAGGATATAGACGACTTTACGATACTACCCAATACATATCAATTGCTATTAAGAGTTTACTATGAAATAGCATAAACCATAACCTACCTCCACCGAAGGATCGTGATCAAGCAATCTACTTCTCCAATGCTTTTTGCTTTCTCTTCGTTCTTCTTCCTCCCTCGCTCGTTCTCTCTTCTTTTCTTTTTAATTTTCTCCTCTTTCCAATTCCCTTTGTTTTACCCTAATTACCATATAATTAAGTATAAAAGATGGTAAAAGTAACCCACTATTTATTTTAACTTTATAATCATAAGCAGGAATAGTCCAAAACACCCCTTAAAAACTTTTAAAAGAAATCCGACCCAGTCAGGGTTACGCAGCCTTTGACGGTCCAACATGACTGTGACGGTCCGTACTGCAGGCCCTTCACAAAGTTCAGAGAGTTAATTCTATGGAAAGATTTGTGACGGTCCGTCGTGCAAACGATGGTCCGTCCTGCCATTTCGTCGTGAAGTTCAGAGAGTCGATCTCAGTACCCAAATTTCCAGGGTCTAAGTGTTTTGGAACGAGACCCCCTCGACGGCCCGTCGTACCCATGATGGTCTGTCGTGGGATCCGTTGACCTAGACAGCTATTACCAGAAATAAACTCTACTGCTCAAACGACTAAACAGGTCGTTACATTTGTGCATATATGTGGAGGTAAAAATTGTTTTTTTTATTAAATACTTTCAATATTTAGAATATAAAATTACCAAAATTGTTATTGTATGTAGAAATAAAGTCGCTTTCTTGATTGTTTTTAATGTCAATGAAGTTAGAAATCAATTTTTTAAGTATTTCTATTATCGAAGACAATAATAAATGTATCACAAAATTCATCGACAAAAATAAATACAAACACATTATACTTAAGTTGAAGCAATAGAAATTTAAAATACATTAAATCGATTTTTACAAATTGATTGGTCAATGATTAGTATAATTTAACAATAGATACCACTTGTGAATATATATGAAGATTGATGGATTTTTTTCAAAGATATCAACATTTTTATATATTTGTTGAACACGAAATTTTTTAACTCTTAATCGGAAAAATGCACAAGTACCCCCTCAACCAATAACCGAAAACTCAGAGACACACTTATACTATATAAAGGTCTTAGGTAACGACCCATTTGGTCGTTTTGAGTACTAGAACTTTTTATTTTATAAAATACGTTCGATAGATTCTAAATGAGTGTATTGGACTATTCAAAATTATATTTATGAAATTACTTGGGCAATTTTAATAATTTATTTAATTAGTGGTTAGAAGAAATAACATTAAAATTAAAAGTGTCTCACTTTTACCTCTTTTATAATAAGTCGTATATTAATTAGGGTTAGTAAATCGTATGTAAAAGAAAAGAAAAGAGGTGAAGAGAGGAGCAAAAGAGGATCGATATATGTATATATATATATATATATATATATATATATGTATGTATATATATATATATATATATATATGTATGTATATATATATATATATGTATATATATCTATATATATAATATATAAATACATATGTATATATATGTATATATATAATATATAAATACATATGTATATATATATATATATTATTGTCAATTAAAGAGTACAAGTATAAATTATTAAATTGGATAGAAGCTTTTGGGTTGATTATGTGAAATTGGGGAGAAACTTTAATGGTCATGACTAAATAACGATGGTATAATGATTATGAAGTTGAAGGGCCGTTAGGCATTAACGAAAAATTGTGGTTGAATTGTTGATGCCATTAAGCTGGAAAAATTGGTTCACTGTTAATTTTATTAAAAATTGGATGAAATTTATTTTTTAGTCGATGAGAATTCTTTGCAATTATTAGGAAATTTTCTAGTGGCCAAATATAAGATAATGATTAAATTGCATTGGTTCTGGATAATGACGAATTCTTACATGCAAGTTCACATACTTATAATTCTTGAAATTATAGTAGGATTTCTTTATATCCAATTAATGATAAGCAGTAATGAGTGAACTAATTTATTATAATCATATACTATGTGTTATAACTTGATTGGAAAGGAGGGTGGAAATTATTAAATTGAATGGATTGTTAGTTAATTAATGGAATTATAAAAGTGAAATGTATGGTGAACTATGTTGTACCAACTGATGGGCTGGGACGATGGATACAAGTGAGGAAGTGATAATTTAATAATGGTGTGTTAGCACTGGTTTTCACCAGTGACTTTAACTTTTAAACATTATAATTTATTATTATATTATAAATTATATTTTGATATATTGAGATAGGTAACTAAATATTAGATGTATTGAATTATTTAAATTTCACTAAAGATAAGTTAATTGGAGAAATTAAGACTTATCCTTACGTTTGAACATTAGCAAATTGATTATAGAATTCAGTGAGTTTTTGGGTCTAGGCTAGAAATAGGATAATATTAGTGTGTATAGAATCTTTAACTGACAAATTATGTGCATATATATTTGATAGATTGAAAAGGTTCGGAAGCATTGAGGAAAGGGAAAGTATAGGAGAAGTAGCTTGCTTAACTACAGTTTTTTGATTGAGGTAGGTTATGGTTTATGCTATTTGATAGTAAGCTCTTAATAGTGATTGATATGCACTGAATGATATTGTGAAGTTTCCTATGTACTTGATTGTGTGGTTGTATGGCTTGGTTGTATGTTTTGTGATTGGTCTACAATCTTGAGACCGTGGAATTATATTATTGAACCCTATTTATTGAAGTGATTTCTTAAATAAAGAATGCCTGATTAACTATTATCAATGAATTTAAAGTGATCATAATAGACGATAAATTAACGATATTCTTGGATCGGAGTGTCACGTTCTGACACGATATTCTTGTATCGGAGTGTCGCGTTCCGACACGATATTCTTGGATCGGAGTGTCATGTTCCGACATGGTATTCTTGGATCAGCGTGTCACGTTCCAACACGATATAATTGAATCAGAGTGCCACGTTTGGACATGATAATTTTAAAGGAAAAACATATTGAATTAACGAAATGTACTCAATCTCAATGAACTCAATTCCCCAAATGGGTTGGTTAGAGGCATGAGTCCTCATGGATGATATTGATATGGTTAACATATTACATACTTACTTTAGTGTTGTTTACACTGGTTCATGTTGTTGTTGCTTATCACCTTTTAAGTGCTATAGTTGAGTTCATACTATTATCCATTGTATATTAGTTTCTATTTTTGATTGACCGATGATACCCACTCAGTACATATTGTCCCGTACTGAGCCATACTTGTGTTTCTCTTTGTTTTATTTTATGAAATGCAGCTAGTGTACCAATGACATCAAATTTCCCTCGGCTCTAGCCAATCTCCCGCACATCAGGCTCCAGGGTGAGCTATTCATTCAGACTCGTGCTGGATTCTCTCGGTCATGACATGATGTCCTATACTTTTGGACACATACCATTTTATTCTTCTATTTTGGTATATTTGATATTTTTTGACTTAGTACTGGAGATTAGATGTCCTTGATGTGATGACATTTAAGGTTTTGGGAAATGATATTTAGTAAGATTTTGAGTTTCCGCTTTATCTTTGTATTTTGTAGGTTAGGTTAAATTGGTTAGTTCGCCCACTTAGGAGGTTAAGTGTGAGTGCCACTCACGACTCATTTTGGGTCGTGACATATTATCCCCCTAAACTTATTTTATAAGAAAATTTTCTAACCCTTTTCGGCTTACGTAGCATTAGATTGAAAGAAAAAGTAAACTAGTGTTGAGCTCACAAGATAGTGCCACGTAGGCCGACAAGGGGTAGAAAATTATTAATAAAATAAGTTCAGGGGGGTAATAGGACCTTAGTATGGTATAATTGTGTCTCTGAGATTTTCGGCATCGGTCTAGAGGGTACTTGTGCATTATCCCCTCTTAATCTAACACAATTCTCTATTTCATTGCTGCAAAGAATTTTTTAGAATTAAACTTTCTCAATTTAGGTTGTAACAACACATTTATATTGTATGACCGTTTGAAATAGATTAAAAGTAATATATCAAAGTTGTTTACTAAAGAAAAAAATAGTATAAAGTAAAGAAATCTCATATCTTTGGAGGCTAATTACATTATATTCTAGAAGTTTTCTCAATTACAAAAATTTTAAGTTTTTCGTTCCTCTCGAATACATTCCTTTGGTTGTCCAATACATTGCAAATGACATTACTTCGGGGAAGAGATGTATGCGAGAGTGGATAGATATGTATCGAGAAGAAATAGATGTATACGAGAGGAAATGTATATGAGAGAGAAATTCACAACTTAAGATATGTAATTTTTTCAACAAAATATGTGAAATTATATTGGGCCCGTATCATGGGCCTTAAAATATATAGTTAATTATATAGAAGGGTGAAGCAGTAGGACGATCAAGGGTAAAAGTATAACTTCATTCTAACCAAAATCTATTAAGACAGATAGTAAATAATTCTAGAAACATCTTTCTATATATGAAGTGAATAGTGATCAAGGGTAAGAAAGTAATTTCACGTTAACAAAAATTTAGTAAGAATTATAAAAAGAAAATTAAATATTTCTAGAAACATCTTTAGATATTGTTGTTACTATTAACTTATTTTTGTTATGAAACTATATAAATTTAGAAGAAGAAGAAAGTGGGGAGAAGATTAAAGATTTCTTATTAATATTGAAGTATATTCAGGAATCATAGATCTTTCACAAATTTTATTTACAAGCAAGGAAAACTCTTTATTTATAGTGGAAACCTAACCTTGTCCCCAAGTAGAATTCCTAACTATATCCTAAAATGACTCCACATAATTAGACATTCATTATAATACAAATTGTTTATAACACTCCCCCTTCAATGTCGGTAGATTATGTGCCTCGTTAAAAGCTTACTAGATAAAGCCCAGTGGGAAAAAAATCTAGTGAAGGAAAAACAGTACACATATCTAATAAAATGCATTATGGATGCCTCATTAAAAACCATACAAGGAAAACCCATTGGGACAAAACCTTGTGAGGGAAAAAGAGCACATCGTGTATTTACTCCCCCTAATGACAACATCAATTCAGAGAATAAAATCTTCATTTTTCGAACTTGTGTCATCTTCTTTAAAGTTGTAATTGGTAGAGACTTGGTGAATATATCAAGTATAGTATTACTTGAACAAACTTCTTGAATGTTGATATCACCATTCTTGAGAGCTCATGAATGTAGAATTTTTTTTTATGAAATATGTTTCCTTCTATCTCCTTTTATGAATCTTCCCTTCAGGGTCAAACATTTCTACAAGTTCCTTACTTCAACTTTTTTAAGCAAATAATCTATTGCCTTTTGAAAACTCTTCAAAAGGTTTCAATTCTAGTGATCAACTTACATTATAATACTTGAATATTATTTATGCATTTTGAATCAATTTAATCCTTATGAGGACGATAAATAAGTTTTCCAAAAACTTTATATGCTTTAGATTTTGAACCCATTGGATATTTTCATATCAATTTTGTCAAGTGACAACATTCAACGTTAGATGTATGACATCTTCTAGTGCCTAATTGCAAGTCAAATAAGACTTATTCTTACCAAGATGCACCATTCCATTTTTCACTTGATAACTATTTCTACACCAACATGCTTTAATAGATGTAGAATTTATGTCCTCATAATTTTTACAATATTGCGCGCTATTGTATCAAAGATATTGTCAACGATATATCATTTTGCATTAATTCACAATACGAAAAAATTTATTGAGATCTCATTACTTTATTATTTTTAGGTTGCTACCCTTCTCATGAGGTTCCATAAAGTGTTGTCGCAGGCTCTCCAAGAGCACATTGTCTTCCTAGTATGTTCATTTTGATTCTTTGATCCTCCTCCCTTTTTCAAGGATGATAATTATTAGAATTGATTAGTCTATCATGCTTCATGGATGTCGTAGACTCTATCCTTAAGGGACATTCAGTAGTAGTATTTACAACTCTTGTGTTGCTTCTAGTCTCCCCCTTATGTTAGACACACTAACATATATCTCAATCTTTTGGAGAATCTATCTTTGTGCATCATTGTATATTCATTGATTCTATACTACATACAAAAATAATCAGATGAAAAATATTTGATCACTGACCATAAATCAATTGAAAGAAAATCTGATCATAATTTATTTGTCTGATGCGTACAATTATTTTGGTATGTGGTATCATATTTCATATCAACACATGTAGCTTTATTTTCATAAGTAGTGATTTCACCATATTTTGAGACATTTAATGTCACATCAGCTTCAATATTTGTCAATATTATCAAGATAAATTATCTTGATTACATATTCTGAAAGTTGTGCTCTTAACTCAATTATCTTACACAAATAATTATTCGAATGTCGAACTATAGGTTGACAACAAACGCACATGTGATTATCTTATAGATGTATTTCTTTATCATATCACATGATAAGTGAATGGGCCCATATTCACCTTTAATACTTTTCAGAATTTAGGGATTTAGTCTTAACATTAGTTGATCCAATCAACTTGTCATAAGAACCAACAACAAATTAACAGAATTCTTTTTGAAGAATCTTCTAATTTTTTATATATGTTTATTACTCAGTATGCACATCTTTGGGATGACATGATTATTCATGCCAACAATAAAAATTTTAGTACTCGTAAACTCCAAGTTTACTATGCCATATGTCTTTTTTTCTTTAGTAAATCCTCAATTTATTACTATTACATGAGAAAAATTTAATTTTAATACTCCGGAAGTAAATTTCAGATATAATTTTTTTTCTCAATTACTCTACATCTTGTAGAGGTGAGTCGTGATCCCATCACTGAGTAGACTAATATTATTTATGTCACGACCCAAAACGAGCCGCGAGTGACACCCACACTTATCCTACTATGTGAGCGAACCAACCAATCTAAACCCCAAAATTTCAAATATAATAAACATAAAAATAATGTGGAAGACTTAAAACTCATTAACGAAATCAATAATCAACTTCTAAAACTCAAACTTATCATTATCCCCAAAATCTGGAAGTCATCATCACAAGAACATCTATCCTCAAATTCCTAAAGCTAAGAGTATCTAAGAAACTAAACATAAATAACAGCTAGTCTATGCCAGAACTTCAAGGCATCCAGACATGAAGAAGAAGATTCAGTCCAAGCTAGAAGCTTTAGCTCACCCTGAAATCTGGCGTGACGAAGACTAGCTAGAGTTGCGATTGAGTTGAAGACGACGGTACGTTTGCTGCACTCCACGAATAATAAAAAGAAAACATACAAGTAGGGGTCAGTACAAAACACAGGTAGTGAGTAGGTATCATCGGCCAACTCAAAATAGAAAACAGTATATATCAGATAATATCATAAAATCAACTACAATACTCAACAGGTAGCAACACAAGTACGAGAATCATTGATAAATAAAGCCAAGTACACCCATGAGGATTCAAGCCTCCATACCATACTCATTTGGGAAATAGGTTCATTAAATTGAGTATATTAACATATTTCAAGATTCATTCTCTTTATTATCCTGGTGTCGGAATGTGACACTCCGATCCTCATCATACTATCCTGGTGTCGGAACGTAACACCCGATCCCATTCATACTATCCTGGTGTCGGAACGTGACACCTGATCTATTAATACTATCTTGGTGTTGAAACGTGACACCCGATCCTCTATTCCTATCCTGGTGTCGGAACGTGACACCCGATCCTCTATTACTATCCTGGTGTCGGAACGTGACACCCGATCAACTAACCTCATTCTTTTAGTTCATCAAGCCTGGTTTTATACCAAGGCATCATCATTAACAAAGAGGTTTTAAGGTTTAAGATTCAACAGCCTCATCATGCTTATTTTATCACAATTATATAATCACATCATGCAAGCACACAATTAAGCATATAGAAGACTTTACAATACTACCTAACACATATCATTCGCTATTAAGAGTTTACTATGAAATATCATAAACCATAACCTACCTCTATCGAAGAATTCGTGATCAAGCAACCTACTTTCCCAAACCTTTGCTTTCCTTGCGTTCTCCTCTTCTCTCGATCGTTTCTCTCTTTACTCTCTGTTCTTTCTCTTTTTTTTATTTAAACCCTTTTGTATTTTACCCTAATTGTCATATAATTAAGTATAAAGATGGTAAAAGTAACCCACTATTTATTCCAAGGTTGTCTCCTTTAACCCCCAAGTAATTGAATTATTAACATTCAACCACTAACTTTATAATTATAAACAGGAATAGTAATAAACGCCCCTTAAAATATTTAACAGAAATCTGACCCAGTCAGGGTTTACGCAGCCTGTGACGGGCCGTCGTGCCTGTGACGGTCCGTCCTGCTGAGTCGTCACAGAATTCAGAGACTAACTTTTAACTAAGGGCCTGTGACGGTCCGTCGTGCCCACGACGGTCCGTCCTGCCATATCGTCGCGAAGTTCAAAGAGTTGTTCTCAGTACCCAAATTTCCAGAATCTAAGTGTTTTAGAACGAGACCCCCTCGACGGTCCGTCGTGGGATCCGTCGACCCAGACAGTTATTACCAGAAATAATCTCTACTGCTCAAAACGACTAAACAGGTCATTACAATAGATACCAATTTACCCATCGTTCGTCCCCGAACGATCACAAGAAGAAAAACAAGGACGAAAAGGAGTACCTGAATCTGTAAACAGGTGTGGGTATCTTTCTTGCATATCGGCCTCTTTCTCCCAAGTGGACTCTTCAACTGGTCGATTCTTCCATTGAACTTTGATGGATGCAATCTCCCTTGATCTCAAATTGCGGACTTCTCTATCTAAAATAGCAACAGGCTCCTCCTTATAAGACAAATTCTCATCAAGAAGGACCGAATCCCAATGAATAATGTAGTTTCCATCACCATGGTATATTTTCAACATAGACACATGAAATACCGGGTGCACTCCTGACTGTCCTGGGGGTAAGTCCAATTCATAAGCTACCTCCTCCACGCACTTCAGAACTTCAAATGGACCAATGTACCTTGGACTAAGCTTACCTCGCTTACCAAACCGCATCACCCCTTTCATGGGCGAAACCTTCAGTAAGACTTGCTCACCCTCCATAAACTCCAGATCTCTAACCTTCCGATTTGCATATTCCTTCTGCCTACTTTGAGCCGCTAGAAGCTTTTCCTGAATGCATTTCACTTTATCTAACGATTCCCTCAGAAGGTCAGTACCCCAAGGTCTAACCTCAAATGCATCAAACCAACCAATGGGAGACCTAAATCTTCTCCCATACAGTGCCTCAAATGGGGCCATATCAATACTCGAGTGATAGCTATTGTTGTATGAGAACTCTGCTAAGGGTAAGAAGTTATCCTAATGGCCACCAAACTCTATCACACATGCACGAAGTATATCCTCCAACACTTGAATCGTTCGCTCAGACTGACCATCGGTCTGAGGATGGAACGCAGTACTAAGGTCCAATATAGTACCTAATTCAACATGCAATGTTTTCCAAAACTTAGAGGCAAACTGCGTACCTCTATCTGATATGATGGAGAGTGGAACTCCATGCAATCGAACAATTTCTGAGATGTAAATTTTGGCTAACTTCTCTGCATTATAAGTCACCTTGACCGGAATGAAATGAGCAGACTTAGTTAACCTATCAATAATTACCCAAATTGAGTCATACTTACCCATTGTCTTTGGAAGACCAACCACGAAGTCCATTGCAATTCTCTCCCACTTCCATTCAGGAATGGGCATTCTCTAAAGTGTCCCTCCAGGCCTCTAGTGTTCATACTTTACTTGCTGACAATTCGGGCACTGAGCAACAAAGTCAACAATGTCACGCTTCATTCTACTCCACCAAAAATGTTGCTTGAGGTCACGGTACATCTTGGTTGCACCAGGATGTATAGAATACCTTGAACTATGAGCCTCTGTAAGAATAGTGTGGATCAAATCATCGACGCGGGGTACACATACCCTTCCCTTAATTCTCAAAACACCTTCCTCATCGATTTTTGCTTCTTTAGCCTCTCCTCGCAACACCTTATCTCGGATCTGGATCAGTTTCTCATCATTAAATTGCTTTCCCTTAATCTTGTCAAGAAAGGAAGATCTTGCCTCCACACAAGCCAAAATCCTCCCTTCTCATTTACTTCTAGCCTCATAAAGTTATTAGCCAGAGTCTGAACTTCTCTAGCCAATAGGCGTCTAGAAACCTGCAAGTGAGCTAGACTTCTCATGCTCCCTGCCTTTCTACTTAAAGCATCTGCCACAACGTTAGCTTTTCCTGGATGATACAAGATAGTGATGTCATAGTCTTTCTGTAGTTCCATCCACCTCCTCTGTCTTAAATTCAAATCCTTCTGAGTAAAGACATACTTTAAACTATGGTGATCTCTATAAACTTCACACTTAACCCCATATAGATAGTGCCTCCATTGCCTTAATGCAAACACTACCCAGCCAACTCCAAATCATGGGTCGGATAATTACGTTCATGCACCTTTAATTGCCTTGAAGCATAAGCAATTACATTCTTATCTTGCATTAGCACTGCACCCAAAAAAGAATAAGATGCATCACAATAAACAGTGAAGTTCTTACCTTCCACTGGCAAGGTGAGGATTGGTGCAGTAGTCAACAAAGTCTTGAGATTCTGAAAGCTTTCTTCACACTCGTCCGACCATACAAATGGAACACTCTGCTTAGTCAAGTTTGTCAATTAGGAAGCAATAGAAGCAAATCTCTTGACAAACCGACGGTAGTAGCTAGCTAAACCAATAAAGCTCCTTACCTCTGTAACATTAGTGGGTCTTACCCAATTCTTCACTGCTTTGATCTTAGAAGTATCCATCATCACTCCATCCTTAGAAACCACATGCCCCAAGAAGGACACTGAATCTAGCCAAAACTCACACTTAGAGAATTTGGCATAAAGGTTTTTCTCCCTCAACATTTCCAATACAATTCTCAAATGCTCCTCATGTTCTTTCCTGCTCTTTGAGTATATCAGTATATCATCGATGAATACAATGACAAAGAGATCCAGATATGGCTTAAAAATCCCGTTCACCAAACTCATGAAAGCAGCAGGGGCATTACTAAGCCCAAAAGACATTACTAAGAACTCATAATGTCCATACCTGGTCCGAAAAGCCGTCTTGGGCACATCCATTGCCCGTATTTTCAATTGATGATAACCAGATCTCAAGTCAATTTTTGAGAAGGTACAAGCACCTTGTAACTGATCGAACAAATCATCAATGCGAGGAAGAGGACACTTGTTCTTAATAGTTACTTTATTTAGTTTCCTGTAGTCTATGCACATCCGAAAACTTCCATCCTTATTCTTCACAAACAAAACGGGAGCACCCCAAGGGGATGCACTTGGTCTAATAAAGCCTTTTATTAACAATTCTTGAAGTTGGGCCTTTAACTCTCTTAACTCAGCGGGAGCCATTCTATAAGGGGGTATAGAAATGGGGCGAGTACCCGATTCCAGATCAATGCAAAAGTCAATATCCCTATCCGGTGGCATACCAGGAAGGTCTGCAGGAAACACATCCAGAAACTCACAGACTATCGAAACCGACTTAATTGAAGGTACTTGGGTAGTATCATCCTTGAGATGTTCCAAGAACACCAAACAACCCTTACTAACCATTTTCTTAGCACGAAGAAAGGAGATGATACGAACCGGATTGGAAGTGTAGTCACCCTCCCACACTAACGGATCTGTCCCAGGCTTGGCTAACGTCACAGTTTTAGCATTACAATCTAAGATTGCAAAGTTTGAAGAAAGCCAAGTCATACCCAGAATTACATCGAAATCAACCATTTCTAAGATAACCAGGTCTACATGAGTATTGCTCCCCACAAACGTTACAAGACAAGACCTATACACCTTTTCAACTATCACAGACTCACCCACCGGAGTAGAAACACGAATAGGCATGTCAAGCTATTCACAATGTAAATTAAGACTAGTAGCAAATGAAAAAGATACATATGAAAATATGGATCCAGGATCAAATAATACGGAAGTCATGCAATCACAAACCAAAAGATTACCTGTGATAACGGCATCGGATGTCTCATCTTCCGACCGCCCGGGGAAAGCGTTACAATGGGCCTTATCGCCTGTCTGCCCGTTGCCCCTGCCATGTTGTGCTGTAGAGGCTCCAGTTTGCCCGCCACCCCAGTTGATTTGGTGACCACCATTACCTCGGCCACCACATTCTCCAGAATAGCGGCCTCTTCCATGACCACCTCTACCTTTGACTATTGAGGGTCTGTAACTCTGTTTTGGACAATATCTCTTGATATGTCCAATTTCCCCACATCTATAACACTCTCTGGGTTCAAGCATAGGTCTCTGTGAGAACGACGGAGTCTGGGGATAACCTCCAAACTCAGAGAAATGTTGACCGGTCTGTGGTGGACCCCCAACTACGGCCTGCAGTGAAGACTGAATAGGTCGGGCTGTATAACCTCCAGAACTCTGAACTCTAGTGTAAAAACCACAAAACTCACCTCCCTTACGAAACTTCTTAGTAGTTGATGCAATGGTGAAATCATCTGGCTTCACTCCCTCCACCTCTATCACAAAGTCTACCACTTCCTGAAAGGATTTTGCTGTAGCAGCTACCTGTAAGGCTGAGATCCGCAAATCTGACCTCAACCCCTTCACAAAATGGCGAATCCGCTCTTGTGGATTGAAGCAAAGCTAGGTGGCATATCTGGTGGGTGCACAAAACTTAGCCTCATAAGCAGTAACCGACATCCTGCCTTGCTCTAGGCTTAGAAAATCATCTCTCCTCCTATCCCTCAAAGTACGGGGTATATACTTCTCCATAAATAAACTAGAGAATGATGCCCAAGTCATAGGTGGTGCCTCTATTAGTTGACACTCCACGTGTGACCGCCACCACATTTTGGCGTTCCCTTAAAATTGATAGGTCACAAACTCGACGCCAAATCATTCTACTATACCCATCTTGTGTAGTAACTCATGACAGTCAACCAGAAAATCGTAGGCATCCTCAGATTCAGCACCCTTGAATACCGGAGGTTTCAATTTCAAGAACTTACTGAAAAGTTAATGCTGATCACTTGTCATTATAGGCCCTGTAGTCAAACGAGGAAATGTGCCTATTTCAAGTGAGGCATCCATGCAAGGAGCCCCAGCAGCAGCATGTCGTACTCCCGTAACCTGAGGTGCGGGTGCAGAAAACACTGGAGGTGTCTGGCCTTGATCAGATAACCCGCTAAGATAAGCAAGAACCTGATTAATCATCTCTGGGGTAGGTTGAGGGGGTAATTCCTCATTCTGCACCTGTTCGCTCTCCCCTTCCTCACCCTCTCTTAATACTTCCTCAGTCGGTGGAGGAGTCACCGCCCTAGTACCAGATGGGCCAGGTGTTTGTACTCTTCCTCTAGAGGACGTCCTCCCGCGACCTCTGCCACGACCTCTTGCCACTGCCCCTCTTCGAGCTACAGCCCCAGTGGCTGGCTCAGACGCATCCTGTCTTGCCGGTCTTGGTGCTGGCGGGGTTGTTGCTCTAGTTCTAACCATCTGCGAAATAGAGTGAAGATGGTCAGATATCAATTTGTATCACCTAGATACCAATTGGATCCAAGTAATAGCACGAAAGAAGAAAAGTATGGAATTTTCCTAAAGTCTTATAGCCTCTCAAAGAAAAGTAAAGGCGTCCCCCTACCGTTCCTCAAGACTCTACTAGACTCGTTCTTGTGTGATGAGACCAACGAACCTAATGCTCTGATACCAAGTTTGTCACGACCTAAAACGAGCCGCGAGTGGCACCCACACTTATCCTACTATGTGAGCGAACCAACCAATCTAAACCCCAACATTTCAAACATAATAAACATAAAAATAATGCGGAATACTTAAAACTCATTAACGAAATCAATAATCAACTTCTAAAACTCAAACTTATCATTGTCCCCAAAATCTGGAAATCATCATCACAAGAACATCTATCCTCAAATTCCTAAAGCTAAGAGTATCTAAATAACTAAACATAAATAACAGCTAGTCTATGTCAGAACTTCAAGGCATCCAGACATGAAGAAGAAGATCCAGTCCAAGCTAGAAGCTTTAGCTCACCCTGAAATCTGGCGTGACGAAGACTGGCTAGAGTTGCGATTGAGTTGAAGATGACGGTACGTTTGCTGCACTCAACGAATAATAAAAAGAAAACATACAAGTAGGGGTCAGTACAAAACACAGGTACTGAGTAAGTATCATCGGCCAACTCAAAATAGAAAACAGTATATATCAGATAATATCATAAAATCAACTACAATACTCAACAGGTAGCTACACAAGTACGAGAATCATTGATAAATAACGCCAAGTACAGCTATGAGGACTCAAGCCTCCATACCATACTCATTTGGGAAATAGGTTCATTAAATTGAGTATATTAACATATTTCAAGATTCAATCTCTTTACTATCCTGGTGTCGGAACGTGACACTCCGATCCTCATCATACTATTCTGGTGTCGGAACGTGACACCCGATCCACTATTACTATCCTGGTGTCGGAACGTGACACCCGATCCCATTCATACTATCCTGGTGTCGGAACGTGACACCCGATCCATTATTACTATCTTGGTGTCGGAACGTGAAACCCGATCCTCTATTACTATCCTGGTGTCGGAACGTGACACCCGATCCTCTATTACTATCCTGGTGTCGGAACGTGACACCCGATCCACTAACCTTATTCTCTTAGTTCATCAAGCCTGCTTTTATACCAAGGCATCATCATTAACAAAGAGGTTTTAAGGTTTAAGATTCAACAGTCTCATCATGCTTATTTTATCACAATTATATAATCACATCATGCAAGCAAACAATTAAGCATATACAAGAATTTACAATACTACCCAACACATATCATTCGCTAATAAGAGTTTACTATGAAATAGCATAAACCATAACCTACCTCTACCGAAGAATTCGTGATCAAGCAACCTACTTTCCCAAACCTTTGCTTTCCTTGCGTTCTCCTCTTCTCTCGATCGTTTCTCTCTTTACTCTCTGTTCTTTCTCTTTTTCTTATTCAAACCCTTTTGTCTTTTACCCTAATTGTCATATAATTAAGTATAAAGATGGTAAAAGTAACCCACTATTTATTCCAAGGTTGTCTCCTTTAACCCCCAAGTAATTGAATTATTAACATTCAACCACTAACTTTATTATTATAAACAGGAATAGTCCAAAACGCCCCTTAAAATATTTAACAGAAATCCAACCCAGTCAGAGATACGCAGCCTGTGACGGGCCGTCGTGCCTGTGACGGTCCGTCCTGCTGAGTCGTCACGGAATTCAGAGACTAACTTTTCACTAAGGGCCTGTGACGGTCCGTCGTGCCCACGACGGTTCGTCCTGCCATATCGTCACGAAGTTCAGAGAGTTGTTCTGAGTACCCAAATTTCTAGAATCTAGGTGTTTTAGAACAAGACCCCTTCGACGGTCCGTCGTGCCCATGACGGTCCGTCGTGGGATCCGTCGACCCAGAAAGTTATTACCAGAAATAAACTCTACTGCTCAAAACGACTAAACAGGTCGTTACAATTTATGTCAATACTTTTACAAATATCATGTTGCGAGATAACAATATGCACACATGAGACCATCTAGAAAAAATATCTATTTGGACTATTAAGTGTCTAAACAATCCACTAGGTGGATGAATAGGTCCATAAATATATGTATACGTCCCTCGGACGCAGGGAATTCAATCTCAACATTCATTTATGATGGTTTCATAATTAACTTGTCATGATAACAATATGTACAAGAAAATCGTCATTTGAAAGAATGTTTAGGTTCTTCCATGTATGTCCATAAAATCGTCTAAAGATTATAGACTAATGATGTCCACGACAATCATCTCAAATTAAGAAAGTATTGGAATTAGTAAACTTCTTATTTACCATAGAATGTGACTCAATTGCACTAATTCTTATCTAATACAAACCTGAAGATAAAGTATTAAACTTTTCTATAATACATGTCTTCCTACAGACATTCTTGGTGATACCACATCATTGACCAAAGGTCGCAATCTTTTCCATGCCTAGTATGGGGGCTTACACTCCATTCCCTTTAGAGAATGGATCTTTATTTTTAGTATTTATCAAAAGTTCTCATTCTTCATGAATAGAACACAAATATGTGAACATATCAAATTATGATAGCTTTAGTACCTCATTCCATATTTATGTGCATTATTGCTCAAATTATTATAGTTTTAGTACCTCATTCCATATTTATGTGCATTATTCAATCAATTGCCTTCTTTCAGACATACTTTGCACTACTACCATATTCATTTAAAGTAATGGAGCAAATTCAGTAAATTTCATGACTTCTCATAAAAAATACATTAGTTTTTCTTTAGTCATTATTATATTATCAATATGGTCAATTAAGACTCAAGATCAATGTCTTATTCATATAAAACTATCTTAGGCCATAACTCGGTGGAACTTGAATCCAATATCGTCTCATCGTGGTTCACCAGGACTTTAACCCAATGTCTTACCCTCTTAGTGCGATTGGACGTAAATTTATCATATTATTCTTTTGGTGTGATAAAACTTAAATTCATTGTCTTATCCACAATGAGGCTCAGCCTCAAGCCTTGAAAATAATTATAATTTTATCACTTTTTGATGATCATTATTATGATCGTATATTATAATTACACAAAAAATTGAGATCATTGATTTATTATAATCAACACTAGTAGTTAACAGATATAGCTCAATAGATCATATACCTCAATTCACCTTTATTTTGGCTCTAATTAATATACTTGAAAAGAAATAAGTGTGATAAAATTAATAATATATATTAGATTGAAATTAAAGAAGAATATGTTTAAAATAACTTCCAAATAAAACTGAATACGATGAAATATTTGTATTTAAGACAATCAAGAATAAGTATATAATTTCACTCTAACAAAAATACACTAAGAGTAATAACAAGAAAAACAAGTAATTTTAGAAATGTCTTTCTATATATGAAGTGAATGATGATCGAAAATAAAAGGGATAATACCCAATTACCCCCCTAGCCTATACCCAAAATCCCTACGACACACCTTTTCTTTGATGAGGTCCTATTACCCCCTCCAACTTTTTTTTAAGTAATATATTACCCCTTGCGTGCCTACGTGGCAAAAATAATCTGCAAGGTCGATTTGTTGTTGAACACGCGCCGGGACCCACTTTTTCAGTTTTCGATAAAGTGACTTTAATGAAATATACTCCTCTTCTCTCACGTCCCACCCCACTCCCTATGCCCCATAATTAATAAATCTATATGAATAAAGATAATGAGTTTTGTTTCAAATTGTTAATATTGATCTTTTATTATTTTATCATTTGGTTTAATATAATTATCAAGTTCAGAATTAATAATCGACATAAAATAAGTATTAATAATCGACATAAAAAGATGTAAAGAATATATTAAATTTTACTTTACTTTTTCAAATCAAGGAGCTTGAATGATAATGGATGGAGCTTCTTCAAAAATGAAGAACCATAAACATGGGGTTATTTTTTGAAAAGAGGAAGAAGATGCTTTGAGAGAAACAATAAAATTTATTTTTGAATTTTTTTCAAATTGCTTTGACACGTGGCTCATTTTTATTGGCCATTGTTAGCCAAAAGCTGCACTCACTCTGCACTCACTCCGCACTCACGCGCCCTAGATGAGTGAAATCACGATTTTTGCCACGTAGGCACGCAAGGGGTAATATATTACTTAAAAAAATTTGGAGGGGGTAATAGGACCTCATCAAAAATAAGGTGTGTCGTAGGGATTTTGGGTATAGGCTAGGGGGGTAATTGAGTATTAATAATAACTTCATACTAACAAAAATCTAACAAGAATTATAACAAGAAAGAAAGATCTATTAAGAAGATAATAAACAATTCTAGAAATATATTTCTATATATGAAGTGAATAATGATCAAGGATAAAAAAGTAATTTCACGCTAACAAAAATCTACTAAGAATGATAACAAGAAAATTAAATATTTCTAGAAACATCTTTAGTTATTTTTATTAGGGAAAATTCACAAGTACCCCCTTAGACTATTATCCAAATCACAGAGACACGCCTTAACTAAATTAAGGTCTGTTTATCCCCTGGACTTATCTTCTTTTTTTTTTCTTTAATTTTGTGCACCGTTTTGTACTTACGTGGCATCCAAATATATTTCACGAATTGTGAAGTCACAAGTGTGCCACGTAAGACAAAAGGTGCACAAAATTACAAAAAAAGATAAGTTCAGGGGGGTAATAGGACATTAGTTTAGTTAAGGTGTGTCTCTGAGATTTCGATCATAATCTAGGAGGGTACTTTTGTATTTTCCTTTGTTATTACTCCACTTTCTTTTCTTTTGTGAATTATTGTGATATATCTTTATCATTCTAGTTTACTTTCTTTGATTTAGTTCTTAATATTTTATATATACTTATAAAAAATGCCTACTTTAAATACATACATTTGTTATGAATTAATTATATTCACCTTTATGTTGGCTCTAATTAATATACTTGAAAAGAAATAGGTGTGATAAAATTAATAATATATATTAGATTGAAATTAAAGAAAAGAATGTTAAAGGTAACTTACAAATAAAAATTAATACGACTAAGTATTTGTATTTAAGACAATCAAGAATAAATATATAATTTCATTCTAACAAAATATACTAAGAAAGATAGCAAGAAAAACAAATAATTCTAGAAATGTCTTTCTATATATGAAGTGAATAATGATCGAAGGTAAAAATGTAACTTCACGGTAACAAATATTTAAAAAGAATTATAACATGAAAACTAAATAGTTCTAAAAACACCATTAGTTATTATTATTACTATTAACTCATTTTCTTATTATTTCATTTTTCTATGAGTTGTTGTATATCTATTCAATACTCTATTTTAGTATTACTTTAAATTAATTTTTAATATTTTCATATTCATTATACTTACTAAAAATGTCTAATTTAATTAAAAATTCATTATTTAAAAATATAGTAAATTATTGTCACTATTATTTTTGCTCTAATTAATATACATGAAAGAAATATGTGTGATCACAAATTTTATATATATATATATATATTATATATATATATATATATATATATGTATGTATGTATGTATGTATGTTGTGTGTGTTATATATATATCTATATATATGTATGTATATATATATATATATATATATATCTGTATGTATGTATATATCTGTGTATGTATGTATATATAAGTATATGTATCTATTAATTGAAATTAAAAAATAAATAAAATTAAGTTTAAATATTTAAAATATATTTTAAAAGTAGGTCTTTATTTTTATTTGTGAAACACCTATAAACAAATTTTAAATGTATTTTGAATTGATCCATAGATGGATCAATAGACTCTATCTTCATATAGTTTATGAAAATTGTTAATATATTGAGACTCATAATTTTAATTTATTCTCGTGATGATTTTCAAATAAAATAGAAAAAATATCATTAAATTAATTATTTAATTCAAATATATTGTTTGACACGATATTAAAATAATCACTGAAGCATGTGATATTTTATTATAATTATTATTTCTTCTCATGTTTATTTGAAAATATCATAGCAATTTTTCTTTTTAAAAACTAATTAAATTTCTATTATTAGTTTATATAATATTATAATATTGAGCCTGTAAACGAGTCTTTCATTATATTGGGCCAGTATCACGGGCCTTAAATTATCTAATTTTTTCTATCATATAGAAGAGTCATGATGAGGACAACCAATAACAATTTTGTAATTTTAATTCTTATTATGGGCAAATTTTAAAATTTATAATTGTATAATGAATTGTCAAAATAGTTTTCTAGAAGAATTCTATTTTCATTTTAAGAGTCACAAAATTTTTTGTTTCATCTGTGGGCCCACAAACTCATTTTATTTTATCTTTAACAATCATTTTGTATTTGTTTGATTATAATAATAATGTGAAAAATATTTTTACTTTTATACTCTTGACAATTCAAATCTTTCATCTATGTTTATTATTACTACAACATATTCAGTATAATCCTATAATCTTCCATGTATGTAAATTCCTTTTTAATTATATGTCGCGACCCAAAACGAGTCGTGAGTGCCACCCACAGTTAACTTCTTAAGTGGAAGAACCAACCAATTTAACCTAACTTACAAAATACAAGCATAACCTGGAAACTCAAATGTTACTAAATATCATTTCCCAAAACCTGAAAGTCATCACATCAAGGACATCTAATCTCCAATACTAAGTTTAAGAATATCAAATACACCAAAATAAAAGAATAAAATGGCATGTGTCCGAAAGTATAGGACATCATGTCATAACCAAAAAAATCCAACACGAGCTTGAATGGATAGCTCACCCTGAAACTTGATATGCGGGAGGCTGGATAGAGCTGAGGGAAATATAAAGTCATAGGTACACTCGCTGCATTTCATAAAAGGAAAACAAAGAAGAAAACAACTAGGGCTCAGTTCAAGGCAACATGTACTAAGTAAGTATCATCGGTCAACCCAAAATAGTAACTAATATACAAAGAATAATAGTATGAGCTCAACTATAGCACTTAACGTGTGATAAGCAACAAACAACATGAACAAGTGTCAATAACAATAAATTAAGCACGTATAAAGTCAATGGTATCAAGATCACACATGAGGACTCATGCCTCCAAACCAAACCATTTTGGGAGTTGAGTTCTGTAACGACCTGTTTAGTCGTTTTGAGCAGCAGATTTTATTTCTGGAAAAACAGGCTGAGACGACGGAACCCACGACGGACCGTCATGGGCAAGACAGACCGTCGAGGGGGTCTCATTCCAAAACACTTAGAATTCTGAAATTTGGGTACTGAAATCGACTCTCTAAAATTCGTGACGAAGTGGCAGGACGTACCAGTGTGGGCACGACGGACTGTCACAGACCCTTGGTAAAAAAATCTAGTCTCTGAACTCTGTGACTGAAGCAGCAGGACGGACCGTCGCAGGCACGACGGCCCATCACATGCTGCGTAATCCCAGGCTGGGTCGGATTTCTTTAAATGTTTTAAGGGACGTTTTGGACTATTCCTGCTATAATTATAATGTAGTGGGTTAATGTTAATAATTTAAATACTTGAGGGTTAAAAGAGATAACCTTGAATTAATTAATGGGTTAATTCACCATATTTTATACTTAATTATATGTTAATTAGGGTAAAAGAAAGAGGGTTGGAATAAGAAAAAGAAAAGAACAGAAAGAGAGGGAGAGAACGATCGAAAGAAGAGGGAAACGAAGAGGAAACAAAGCTTTGGGAAATTGCTTGACAGATCACCAATCTTCGGTGGAGGTAGGTTATGGTTTTTAAGCTATTCGTAGTAAACTCTTAATAGCGAATGATATGTATTGGGTAGTGTTGTAAACCCTTCTATATACTTAATTGTATACTTGCATGAATGTGATTATATAATTGTGATGAATAAGCATGATGAGTCTATTGAATCTCTAATCCTAAATTTACCTTGTTAATTATGATGCCTTGGTATAAAAGAAGGCTTGATGAACTAAAGTAATGAGATTGATGATGCCTTGGTATAAGAGAAGACTTGATGAACTAAAGTAATGAGATTGATGATGCCTTGGTATAAAAGAAGGCTTGATGAATTAATAGAATGAGATTAGTGGAGCGGGTGTCACGAACCGACACGTAGAATTAGGGGATCGGGTGTCACGAACCGACATGTAGAATTAGGGGATCGGGTGTCACGAACTGACACGTAGAATTAGGGGATCAGGTGTCACGAACCGATACGTAGAATTAGGGGATCGGGTGTCACGAACCAACCCGTAGAATTAGGGGATTGGGTGTCACGAACTGACACGTAGAATTAGGGGATCGGAGTGTCACGTACCGACACAAGAGGAATAAAGATAATGAATCTTGAAAGATGTTATATACTCAATTTAATGAACCTAATTCCCAAATGAGTATGATGGGGAGGCGTGAGTCCTCATTGATGTGCTTGGTGTTGTGACCAAGGGTTATGGTAATTTTAAATGCTGCATGTTGAGTATTATAGTTGATTTTATGATATTATCTGATATATACTATTTTCTATTTTGAGCTGGCCAATGATATCTACTCAGTACTTGTGTTTGTACTGACCCCTACTTGTATGTTTCTTTCTTTGTTATTGTGGAGTGCAGCAAACGTACCGTCGTCTTCAATTCAACCGTAACTCTAGCCAGTCTTCATTACACCGGATTTCAGGGTGAGCTAACGCTTCTAGCTTGGACTGTATCTTCTTCTTCATGTCTTGATGCCTTGAAATTCCGGCATGGACTAGCTTTATATTTATTTTAGCTTTCTAGATACTCTTAGAATTAGGAATTCGAGGATAGATGTTCTTGTGATGATGACTTCCAGATTTTGGGGATAATAATAAGTGTTTGAGTTTTAGAAGTTGATTATTGATTTTGTTAATGAGTTTTAAGTCTTCCACATTGTTTTCTATTTATTATGTTTGAAACGTTGGGGTTTAGATTGGTTGGTTCGCTCACATAGGAGGATAAATGTGGGTACCACTCACGACGCGTTTTTGGTCGTGACAAACTTGGTATCAGAGAATTAGGTTCGTTGGTCTCATCACACAAGAACGAGTCTAGTAGAGTCTTAAGGAACGGTAGGGGGACGCCTTTACTTTTCTTTGAGAGGCTATAAGACTTTAGGAAAATGTGGAGCCAGGATCAAATAATACAGAAGCCATACAATCACAAACCAAAAGATTACCTGTGATAACAGCATCTGATGTCTCCGCTTCCGACCGCCCAGGAAAAGCCAATGGGCCCTATCACCTGTTTGCCCGTTGCCCCTACCATGTTGCGCTGCAGTAGTTCCCATTTGTCCGTCACCCCGGCCGTTTTGGTGACCACCATTACCTCGGCCACCACGTCCTCCAGAATAACGGCCTCTACCATGACCACCTCTACCTCTAGCTATTGGGGGTCTATAACTCTATTTCAAATATTGGTACTACTAGAGTATTTGAAGTTGGAATAGCAGCAACAGAAAGAAAAAAAATGTGTCCTTAGAAATAGATATATTTTCTCGATCGCAAAATGTGGTGGTAGTCTCATGTCGAGTGTCGGTTAATAAAGACACTACTATGACTTCATCGAGTGAGGTATATTAGAGAAAGTCATCGATGCTTACTTGGTTAGAGTTAGGAAGTGTGTTATTTTTTTTTTGTTATTGAATTGATCTAAGAAGTAAAACAAATTGTTTGGTCTAGAGAAAGAACATATTTGATAATGTTTTGCAATTATTCAATGGTTAGAAATATGTGGGCTATTTGGGTACGATAATAGGTACAGGTATGATGTGTTCTAGTGAGGTATCTAATGGACTTTCACAGTGTGGCAGTAGTAGGGTTATGTGGAAACAGGTACGTCATTTGTCAAGTATGAATACTAATTACTAAAGGAGTACAAGTTGTACGACATGGTCAGATAATAAGATTTAGTGTTGCATTCACATCTGAGAAACCAACTAGTTTATTACTACAAGAACTTAGATTGAGCATTATTTTGAAGGAAAATATTAGTGGTTGAGCATTATTTTAAAGAAAAATTTTAGTGGTGGATCTTTGGTACAATATTAATACATTTAGGTTGTGAAATGTATCTTGAGGGTTCTGAATGAGTACTGACGATTTATTCTTAAGCTTCAAAAGGTAGATTGATACTAAAATGAAAAACTTGGTATCAGAGCATTAGGTTCGTTGGTCTCATCACACAAGAACGAGTCTAGTAGAGTCTTAAAGAACGGTAGGAGGACGCCTTTCCTTTTCTTTGAGAGGCTATAAGACTATAGGAAAATTCCATTCTTTCTTTCTTTCGTGCTATTACTTGAATCCAATTGGTATCTAGGTGATACAAATTGGTATCTGACTATCTTCACTCTATTTCGCAGATGGTTAGAACTAGAGCACACACCGCGCCAACACCAACACCGGCAAGACAAGAAGCGTCTGAGCCAGCCACTAGGGCTGTAGCTCGAAGAGGAGTAGTGACAAGAGGTCGTGGAAGAGGTCGTGGGAGGACGCCCTCTAGAGGAAAAGGACGAGCACCTAGCCCATATGGTACTAGGGCGGTGACTCCTCCACTAGCTGAGGAAGTGGTCAGAGAGGGTGAGGATGGGGAGAATGAACAAGTGCAGAACGAGGAATTGTCCAAAACAGAGTTATAGACCCCCAATAACTAGAGGTAGAGGTGGTCATGGTAGAGGCCATTATTCTGGAGGACGTGGTGGCCGAGGTAATGGTGGTCACCAAAACAGCCGGGGTGACGGACAAATGGGAACTACTGCAGCGCAACATGGTAGGGGCAACGGGCAAACAGGTGATAGGGCCCATTGTTACGCTTTTCCTGGGCGGTCGGAAGCGGAGACATTAGATGTTGTTATCACAGGTAATCTTTTGGTTTGTGATTGTATGGCTTCTGTATTATTTTAACCTTGCTCCACATTTTCATATGTATCTTCCTCATTTGCTACTGGTCTTAATTTACATTGTGAATTGCTTGACATACCTATTCGTGTGTCTACTCCGGTGGGTGAGTCTGTGATAGTTGAAAAAGTATATAGGTCTTGTTTGGTGACTTTTGTGGGGAGAAATACTTATGTAGACTTGGTTATCTTAGAAATGGTTGATTTTGATGTAATTCTGGATATGACTTGGCTTTCTTCAAATTTTACGATCTTGGATTGTAATGCTAAGACTGTGACGTTAGCCAAGCCTGGGACAGATCCGTTATTGTGGGAGGGTGACTACACTTCCAATCCGATTCATATCGTCTCCTTTCTTCGTGCTAAGAGAATGGTTAGTAAGGGTTGTTTAGCTTTCTTGGCAAACCTCAGGGATGATACTACCCAAGTACCTTCAATCGAGTCGGTTGCGATAGTCCGCGAGTTTTTAGATGTGTTTCCTGCAGACCTTCCTGGTATGCCACCGGATAGAGATATTGACTTCTGCATCGATCTTGAACCGGGTACTCGCCCCATTTCTACACCCCATTATAGAATGGCTCCCGCTGAGTTAAGAGAGTTAAAGGCCCAACTTCAAGAGTTGTTGAGCAAAGGCTTCATTAGACCAAGTGCATCTCCTTGGGGTGCTCCGGTGTTATTTGTGAAGAAGAAGGATGGGAGTTTTCGGATGTGCATAGACTACCGGCAGTTGAACAAGGTAACTATTAAGAACAAGTATCCCATCCCTCGCATTGATGACTTGTTCGATCAGTTACAAGGTGCTTGTGTCTTCTCTAAGATTGACTTGAGATCCGGTTATCATCAATTGAAAATACGGGCAACGGATGTGCCAAAGACTGCTTTTCGGACCAGGTATGGGCATTACGAATTTGTAGTGATGTCTTTTGGTGTTACGAATGCCCCTGCTGCTTTCATGAGCTTAATGAACGGGATTTTTAAGCCATATCTGGATCTCTTTGTGATCGTATTTATTGATGATATATTGATATACTCAAAGAGCAAGAAGGAACATGAGGAGCACTTGAGAATTGTTTTGTAATTGTTGAGGGAGAAAAAGCTTTATGCCAAATTCTCCAAGTGTGAGTTTTGGCTAGATTCAGTGTCCTTCTTGGGACACGTGGTTTCTAAGGATGGGGTGATGGTGGATCCTTCTAAGATTAAGACAGTGATGAATTGGGTAAGACCTACTAATGTTTCAGAAATAAAGAGCTTTGTTGGTTTAGCTAGCTATTACCGCCGATTTGTCAAGGGATTTTCTTCCATTGCTTCCCAATTGACGAACTTGACTAAGCAGAATGTTCCATTTGTATGGTCGGACGAATGTGAGGAAAGCTTTTAGAAACTCAAGACCTTGTTGACTACTGCACCAATCCTTACCCTGCCAGTGGAAGGTAAGAATTTCATCGTCTATTGTGATGCATCCTATTCGGGTTTGGGTGCAGTGCTAATGGAAAAGAAGAAAGTAATAGCTTATGCTTCAAGGCAATTAAAGGTGCACGAACGTAATTATCCGACCCATGATTTGGAATTGGCTGCGGTAGTGTTTGCCTTAAAGCAATGGAGACACTATCTATATGGGGTTAAGTGTGAAGTATACACGGATCATCATAGCCTACAGTTTGTCTTCACTCAAAAAGATTTGAATTTGAGACAAAGGAGATGGATGGAACTACTGAAAGACTACAATATCACTATCTTGTATCATCCGAGAAAGGCTAATGTTATGGAAGACGCCTTAAGTAGAAAAGCAGGGAGCATGGGAAGTCTAGCTCACTTGCAAGTTTCTAGACGCCCATTGGCTAGAGAAGTTCAGACTCTGGCTAATAACTTTATGAGGCTAGAAGTAAATGAGAAGGGAGGAGTTTTGGCCAGTGTGGAGGCAAGATCTTCTTTTCTTGACAAGATCAAGAGAAAACAGTTTGATGATGAGAAACTAAGCCGAATTCGGGATATGGTGTTGCGAGGAGAGGCTAAAGAAGCAATAATGGATGAGGAAGGTGTTTTGAGAATCAAGGGAAGGGTATGTGTGCCCCGTGTTGATGAGTTGATCCACACTATTCTCACAGAGGCTCATAGTTCCGGATATTCTATACATCCTGGTGCAACCAAGATGTACCGTGATCTAAAGCAACACTTTTGGTGGAGTAGAATAAAGCGTGACATTGTTGATTTTGTTGCCAAATGTCCAAATTCTCAGCAAGTAAAGTATGATCACCAGAGGCCCGGAGGAACACTTCAGAGAATGCCCATTCCTGAATGGAAGTGGGAGATAATTGCAATGGACTTCGTGGTTGGTCTTCCAAAGACATTGGGGAAGTTTGACTCTATTTGGGTAATTGTGGACATATTAACTAAGTCTGCTCACTTCATCCAGGTCAAGGTGACCTACAATGCAGAGAAGTTAGCTAGACTCTACATCTCAGAAATTGTTCGATTGCATGGAGTTCCACTTTCCATCATATCAGATAGAGGTACGCAGTTTACTTCTATGTTTTGGAAAACATTGCATGCGGAATTGGGTACTAGGTTGGACCTTAGTACTGCGTTCCATCCGCAAACCGATGGTCAGTCTGAGCGAACGATTCAAGTGTTGGAGGATATGCTTCGTGCATGTGTGATAGAATTTGGTGGGCATTGGGATAACTTCTTACCCTTAGTGGAGTTTTCATACAAGAATAGCTATCACTCAAGTATTGATATGTCTCCATTCGAAGCATTGTATGGGAGGAGATGTAGGTCTCCCAATGGTTGGTTTGATGCATTTGAGGTTAGACCTTGGGGTACTGACCTTTTGAGGGATTCATTGGAGAAAGTGAAATCTATTCAAGAAAAGCTTTTAGCGGCGCAAAGTAGGCAAAAGGAATATGCAGATCGAAAGGTTAGAGACTTCGAGTTTATGGAGGGGGAGCAAGTCTTGCTGAAGGTTTCGCCCATGAAATGGGTAATGCGGTTTGGTAAAAGAGGTAAGCTAAGCCCAAGGTATATTGGACCATTTGAAGTACTTAAGCGAGTAGTGGAGGTGGCTTATGAATAAGCCTTGCCTCCAGGACTGTCAGGAGTGCATCCGGTGTTTTATACGTCTATGTTGAAAAGATACCATGGGGATGGAAACTACATTATCCGTTGGGATTCAGTTTTGCTTGATGATAATTTGTCTTATGAGGAGGAACATGTTGCTATTCTAGATAGAGAAGTCCGCAAGTTAAGGTCAAGAGAGATTGCATCCATCAAAGTTCAATGGAAGAATCGACCAGTTGAAGAAGCCACTTGGGAGAAGGAGGCAGATATGCAAGAAAGATACCCACACCTATTTACAGATTCAGGTACTCCTTTTCGCCCTTGTTCTTCTTCTTATGATCGTTTGAGGACGAACGATGGGTAAATTGGTATCTATTGTAACGATCTGTTTAGTCATTTTGAGCAGGAGATTTTATTTTTGGAAAAACAGGCGGAGACGACGGAACCCACGACGAACATCATGGGCACGACGGACCGTCGAGGGGGTCTCGTTCCAAAACACTTAGAATTCTGAAATTCGGGTACTGAAATCGACTCTCTGAACTTCGTGACAAAGTGGCAGGATGTACCGTCGTGGGCACGACGGACCGTCACAGACCCTTGGTAAAAAAATCTAGTCTCTGAACTCTGTGACGGAAGCAGCAGGACGGACCGTCGCAGGCATGACGGCCCGTCACGGGCTGCATAATCCCAGGCTGGGTCGGATTTCTTTAAATGTTTTAAGGGACGTTTTGGACTATTCCTGCTATAATTATAATGTAGTGGGTTAATGTTAATAATTTAACTACTTGAACCTTGAATTAATTAATGGGTTAATTCACCATCTTTTATACTTAATTATATGCTAATTAGGGTAAAAGAAAGAGGGTTGGAATAAGAAAAAGAAAAGAACAGAAAGAGAGGGAGAGAACAATCGAAAGAAAAGGGAAACGACCCAGCCTGGGATTACACAGCCTGTGACGGTCCGTCGTGCGTGCGACGGTCCGTCCTGCTGCTTCCGTCACAGAGTTCAGAGACTCAATTCCTTGAAGAGTCTGTGACGATCCGTCGTTCCCACGACGGTCCGTCCTGCCATGTCGTCACGAAGTTCAGAGAGTCGATTTTAGTACCAAAATTTTAGAATTCTAAGTGTTTTGGAACGAGACCCCCTCGACGGTCCGTCGTGCCCATGACGGTCCGTCGTGGGTTCCGTCGTCTCAGCCAAATTTTCCAGAAATAAAATCTGCTGCTCAAAACGACTAAACAGGTCGTTACAATAGATACCAATTTACCCATCGTTAGTCCTCGAACGATCATAAGAAAAAAAACAAGGGCGAAAAGGAGTACCTGAATCTGTAAACAGGTGTGGGTATCTTTCTTGCATATCTGCCTCCTTCTCCCAAGTGGCTTCTTCAACTGGTCGATTCTTCCATTGAACTTTGATGGATGCAATCTCTCTTGACCTTAACTTGCGGGCTTCTCTATCTAGAATAGCAACAGGTTCCTCCTCATAAGACAAATTCTCATCAAGCAAAACTGAATCCCAACGGATAATGTAGTTTCCATCCCCATGGTATCTTTTCAACATAGACACATGAAACACCGGATGCAATCCTGACAGTCCTGGAGGCAAGACTAATTCATAAGCCACCTCCCCTACTCGCTTAAGTACTTCAAATGGTCCAATATACCTTGGGCTTAGCTTACCTCTTTTACCAAACCGCATCACCCCTTTCATGGGCGAAACCTTCAGCAAGACTTGCTCACCCTCCATAAACTCCAAGTCTCTATCCTTTCGATCTGCATATTCTTTTTGCCTACTTTGCACCGCTAAAAGCTTTTCTTGAATAGATTTCACTTTCTCCAATGAATCCCTCAAAAGGTCAGTACCCCAAGGTCTAACCTCAAATGCATCAAACCAACCAATGGGAGACCTACATATCCTCCCATACAATGCTTCGAATGGAGCCATATCAATACTTGAGTGATAGCTATTATTGTATGAAAACTCCACTAAGGGTAATAAGTTATCCCAATAACCACCAAATTCTATCACACATGCACGAAGCATATCCTCCAACACTTAATCGTTCGCTCAGACTGACCATCGGTCTGAGGGTGAAATGCAGTACTAAGGTCCAACCTAGTACCTAATTCAGCATGCAATGTTCTCCAAAACTTAGAAGTAAACTGCGTACCTCTATCTGATATGATGGAGAGTGGAACTCCATGCAATCGAGCGATTTCTGAGATATAGATTTTGGCTAACTTCTCTGCATTGTAGGTCACCTTGACCGGAATGAAGTGAGCAGACTTAGTTAACCTATCAATGATTACCCAAATGGAGTCATACTTACTCATTGTCTTTGGAAGACCAACCACGAAGTCCATTGCAATTCTCTCCAACTTCCATTCAGGAATGGGCATTCTCTGAAATGTTCCTCCAGGCCTCTGGTGTTCATACTTTACTTGCTGACAATTTGGACATTTGGATACAAAATCAACAATGTCGCACATCATTCTACTCCACCAAAAGTGTTGCTTTAGGTCACGGTACATCTTGGTTGCACCAGGATGTATAGAATATCCGGAACTATGAGCCTCTGTATGAATAGTGTGGATCGAATCATCAACACGGGGCACACATACCCTTCCCTTAATTCTCAAAACACCTTCCTCATCCATTATTGCTTCTTTAGCCTCTCCTCGTAACACCATATCCCGAATTCGGCTTAGTTTCTCATCATCAAACTGTTTTCCCTTGATCTTGTCAAGAAAAGAAGATCTTGCCTCCACACTGGCCAAAAATCCTCCCTTCTCATTTACTTCTAGCCTCATAAAGTTATTAGCCAGAGTCTGAACTTCTTTAGCCAATGGGTGTCTAGAAACTTGCAAGTGAGCTAGACTTCCCATGCTCCCTGCCTTTCTACTTAATGCGTCTGCCACAACATTAGCCTTTCCCAGATGATACAAGATAGTGATATCGTAGTCCTTAAGTAGTTCCATCCATCTCCTCTGACTGAAATTCAAATCTTTTTGAGTAAAGACATACTGTAGGCTACGACGATCCGTGTATACTTCACACTTAACCCCATATAGATAGTGTCTCCATTTCTTTAAGGCAAACACTACCGCAGCCAATTCCAAATCATGGGTCGGATAATTACGTTCGTGCACCTTTAATTGCCTTGAAGCATAAGCAATTACGTTCTTCTCTTGGATTAGCACTTCACCCAAACCCGAATAGGATGCATCACAATAGACAATGAAATTCTTACCTTCCACTGGCAGGGTAAGGATTGGTGCAGTGGTCAACAAGGTCTTGAGTTACTGAAAGCTTTCCTCACATTCGTCCGACCATACAAATGGAACATTCTGCTTTGTCAAGTTCGTCAATTGGGAAGCAATGGACGAGAATCCCTTGACAAATCGACGGTAATAGCTAGCTAAACCAACAAAGCTCCTTATTTCTGACACATTAGTAGGTCTTACCCAATTCTTCACTGTCTCAATCTTAGAAGGATCCACCATCACCCCATCCTTAGAAACCATATGCCCCAAGAAGGACACTGCATCTAGCCAAAACTCACACTCGGAGAATTTGGCGTAAAGCTTTTTCTCCCTCAACATTTCCAATACAATTCTCAAGTGCTCCTCATGTTCCTTCTTGCTCTTTGAGTATACCAATATATCATCAATAAATACGATCACAAAGAGATCCAGATATGGCTTAAAAATCCTGTTCATCAAGCTCATGAAAGCAGCAGGGGCATTTGTAAGACCAAAAGACATCACTACAAATTCGTAATGCCCACACCTGGTCCGAAAAGAAGTCTTTGGCACATTCGTTGCCCGTATTTTCAATTGATGATAACCGGATCTCAAGTCAATCTTAGAGAAGACACAAGCACCTTGTAACGGATCGAATAAGTCATCAGTGCGAGGAATGGGATACTTGTTCTTAATAGTTACCTTGTTCAACTGCCGGTAGTCTATGCACATCCGAAAACTCCCATCCTTCTTCTTCACAAATAACACCGGAGCACCCCAAGGAGATGCACTTGGTATAATGAAGCCTTTGCTCAACAACTCTTGAAGTTAGGCCTTTAACTCTCTTATCTCAGCGGGAGCCATTCTATAAGGGGGTATAGAAATGGGGCGAGTACCCGGTTCCAAATCGATGCAAAAATCAATATCTCTATCCGGTGGCATACCAGGAAGATCTGAAGGGAACACATACAGAAACTCACGGACTACCGAAACTGACTCAATTGAAGGTACTTGGGTAGTGTCATCCCTGAGATGTGCCATGAAAGCTAAACACCCCTTACTAACCATTCTCTTAGCAGGAACAAAGGAGATGATACGAACCGGAGTGGAAGTGTAGTCGCCCTCCCACAATAACGGATCTGTCAAAGGCTTGGCTAATGTCACAGTTTTAGCATTACAATCCAAGATCGCAAAATTCGGAGAAAGCCAAGTCATACCCAGAATTACATCAAAATCAACCATTTCTAAGATAACCAAGTCTACATAAGTATTGCTCCCCACAAAAGTCACCAAACAAGACCTATATACTTTTTCAACTATCACAGACTCCCCCACCGGAGTAGACACACGAATAGGTATGTCAAGAAATTCACAATGTAAATTAAGACCAGTAGCAAATGTGGAAGATACATATGAAAATGTGGAGCCGGGATCAAATAATACAGAAGCCATACAATCACAAACCAAAAGATTACCTGTGATAACAGCATCTGATGTCTCCGCTTCTGACCGCCCAGGAAAAGCGTAACAATGGGCCCTATCACCTGTTTGCCCGTTGCCCCTACCATGTTGCGCTCCAGTATTTCCCATTTGTCCGTCACCCCGGCCGTTTTGGTGACCACCATCACCTCGGCCACCACGTCCTCCAGAATAACGGCCTCTACCATGACCACCCCTACCTCTAGCTATTGGGGTTCTATAGCTCTGTTTTGGACAATTCCTCCTAATATGTCCAGTCTCCCCATATCCATAACACTCTCTGGATTCAAGCATAGGTCTCTCAGAGAAGTGTTGACCGGTTTGAGGTGGACCCCCAACTACAGTCTGTAGTGAAGACTGAATTGGTCGGACTGAGTAACCTCCTGAACCCTGTCCTCTAGAGTAAGAACCATTAAACTCACCTCCCTTTCGAAACCTTTTTGATGTCGATGCGATGGTGAAGTCATCTGGCTTCAATCCCTCTACCTCTATCACGAAGTCTACCACCTCTTGAAAAGATTTCGCTGTAGCCGCTACCTGTAAGGCTGAAATTCGCAACTATGATCTCAACCCCTTCACAAAACGGCGAATCCGCTCTTTTGGACTTAAACAAAGTTGGGTGGCATAACTGGATAATGCACGAAACTTAGCCTCATATGCAGTAACCGACATCCTACCTTGCTCTAGGCTCAAGAACTCATCTCTTTTCCTATCCCTCAAAGTCCAGGGGATATACTTCTCCATAAACAAGCTAGAGAATGATGCCTAAGTCATAGGTGGTGCCTCTGTTTGTTGACACTCAACATGTGACCGCCACCACATTTTGGCGTTTCCTTGAAACTGATAAGTCACACACTCAACACCAAACCGTTCTACTATACCCATCTTGTGTAGTAGCTCATGACAGTCAACCAGAAAATCATAGGCATCCTCAGATTCAGCACCCTTGAAGACTGAAGGTTTCAATTTAAAGAACTTACTGATAAGTTCATGCTGATCATTTGTCATTATAGGCCCTGTAGTCAGACGAGGAAACGTGCCTATTTCCAATGAGGCATCCATGCGGGGAGACACAGTAGCTGCATGTTGTACCTCCGGAACCGGAGGTGTTGGTGCAGAAAACACTGGAGGTGTCTCTCCCTGATCAGATAACCCGCTAAGATAAGCAAGAACCTGATTGATCATCTCTGGGGTAGGTTGGAGTGGCAATTCCTCATTCTGCACTTTTTCATTCTCCCCATCCTCACCCTCTCTTACCACTTCCTCAGTTGGTGGAGGAGTCACCGCGCTAGTACCAGATGGCTAGGTGCTCGTCCTCTTCCTCTAGAGGGCGTCCTCCCACGACCTCTTCCACGGCCTCTTGTCACTACTCCTCTTCGAGCTACAGCCCCAGTGGCTGGCTCAGACGCTTCTTGTCTTGCCGGTGTTGGTGTTGGCGTGGTGTGTGCTCTAGTTCTAACCATCTGCGAAATTGAGTGAAGATGGTCAGATACCAATTTGTATCACCTATATACCAATTGGATCCAAGTAATAGCACGAAAGAAAGAAAGAATGGAATTTTCCTAAAGTCTTATAGCCTCTCAAAGAAAAGTAAAGGCGTCCCCCTACCGTTCCTTAAAGACTCTACTAGACTCGTTCTTGTGTGATAAGACCAACGAACCTAAGGCTCTGATACCAAGTTTGTCACGACCCAAAACGTGTCGTGAGTGGCACCCACATTTATCCTCCTATGTGAGCGAACCAACCAATCTAAAACCCAACATTTCAACCATAAATAACATAATATAATGCGGAAGACTTAAACTCATTAATGAAAATCGATAATCAACTTCTAAAACTCAAAAACTTATTATTATCCCCAAAATCTGGAAGTCATCATCACAAGAACATCTATCCTCAAGTTCCTAATTCTAAGAGTATCTAGAAAGCCAGAATAAAGAAAAAGCAAGTCCATGCCAGAACTTCAAGGCGTCAAGACATGAAGAAGAAGATCCAGTCCAAGCTAGAAGCTTTAGCTCACCCTGAAATCTGGTGTGACGAAGACTGGATAGAGTTGCGGTTGAGTTGAAGATGACGGTACGTTTGCTGCACTCCACAAATAACAAAGAAAAACAATTACAAGTAGGGGTCAGTACAACCACAAGTACTTAGTAGATATCATCGGCCAACTCAAAATAGAAAACAGTATATATCAGATAATAATATAAAATCAACCATATTCCTCAACAGGTGAAAGCAACAAGTTCACAAATCATGTGTAACCACATCAACACACCTATGAGAACTCAAGTCTCCACACCATACTCATTTGGGATATAGGTTCTTTTCATTCGAATTTATTAACATAATTTCAAGATTTATTATCTTTTTTACTCTTGGGTCGGTACGTGACACTCCGCTCCCCTACTACTATGTGCCGGAACGTGACACTCTGATCCCCTAATTCTACGTGTCGGTTCGTGATACCCGATCCCCTAATTCTACGTGTTGGTTTGTGACACCCGATCCCCTAATTCTACGTGTCGGTTCGTGACACCCAATCCCCTAATTCTACATGTCGGTTCGTGACACCCGCTCCACTTATCTCATTCTATTTATTCATCAAGCCTTATTTTATACCAAGGCATCATCAATCTCATTACTTTAGTTCATCAAGCCTTCTCTTATACCAAGGCATCATCAATCTCATTAATTTAGTTCATCAAGCCTTCTCTTATACCAAGGCATCATCATTAACAAAGTAAATTTAGGATTAGAGATTCAATAGACTCATCATGCTTATTCATCACAGTTATATAATCACATCATGTAAGCACACAATTAAGCATATAGAAGGTTTTATAATACTACCCAACACATATCATTCGCTATTAAGAGTCTACTACGAATAGCATAAAAACCATAACCTACCTCCACCGAAGAATTGTGATCAAGCAAGCTAATCCTCAAGATCTTTGCTTTCCTCTTCGTTCCTCTCTCTCGATCGTTTCTCCCTCTCTTTCTGTTCTTTTCTTTTTCTTATTCAAACCCTCATTCTTTTACCCTAATTAGCATATAATTAAGTATAAAAGATGGTGAATTAACCCATTAATTAATTCAAGGTTTTCTCTTTTAACCCTCAAGTAGTTAAATTATTAACATTAACCCACTAAATTTATAATTATAGCAGGAATAGTCCAAAACGTCCCTTAAAACATTTAAAGAAATCCGACCCAGCCTGGGATTACGCAGCCTGTGACGGTCCATCGTGCCTGCGATGGTCCGTCCCGCTGCTTCCGTCACAGAGTTCAGAGACTCAATTCCTTGAAGAGTCTGTGACGGTCCGTCGTTCCCACGACGGTCCGTCCTGCCATGTCGTCACGAAGTTCAGAGAGTCGATTTCAGTACCCAAATTTCAGAATTCTAAGTGTTTTGGAACGAGACCCCCTCGACGATCCGTCGTGCCCATGACGGTCCGTCATGTGTTCCGTCGTCTCAGCCAGTTTTTCCAGAAATAAAATCTGCTGCTCAAAACGACTAAACAGGTCGTTACAAGAACTTATCATCACACTTGATTGAGCATATCTACACTCCTTCCTAAAGTTTTATTCGATAGCTTTTAACCAATTTGATAAACATGTGACACTAAAACCATGCCCATATTAAAATATATGAAATCACATGTATCAGAACCCAATTCTAGACCTCCAAAAGATACCTCTTTATTCCTTGCAATTAGAGAAAATATTGTTGTTCTCACCTCTTTCTGAAGATTGCATTATATCCCCCATTTTTTTCATTATGAATATAGCTCTTTTAAATTCAATTCAAGTGGTGTCCAAACATCTCCTAAAACTTTCCATACAACCACAACATTAGATGCTCTCAAATTGTTAGTACCGTACAAAACTCGTTTAACCTAGCTTCAATCTACCTTTTGAAGCTTAACATAAAATCGTCAGTTCTCATTCAGAACCTCAAGATACATTTTCCAATCTAAATGCACTAGTACCATACCAAAGATCCACCACTAGAACACATCAGATCTACCAATGAGATCATATCCAAATAGGTCACACATTTCTACCATTAAATAATTCAAAACTATTATTAAATTCATTCATATATTAGGTCGATGACAAAATAACACACATTATAATTTAACCAAGCAAATATCGATATTATTGTAGTATTCGTATCATGACCTATATATATATATACACACTTAATCTATGAAATTGTAGTAGAGATTTTTCCTCAATTGACTCAGCAAAACTTCATTATTCACTAAGCAATCTATATATTTTATGAGAACTTTACTAACTATATTTTTCAAAGTCATGATATTAACTACCTAGTCGTTTCTTATGAACTTTATAAATGTTTTTACCTAGACAAAGTCATCTTAATTCAACTTATGTATCTCAAATCCATTAAGATTCGGAGAATATACTTCTCCATAAAGAAGTCAGAAAATGCTACCAATGAAGAGTAGGGGATTTCACTTTAAGAACTTAATAAAAAGACTATACTAGTCACTAGTAATTACATGCCTACAGTAAATCGTGGAAACATATCTATTTTTAAGGACGCATACTCTCTTGCTGGTGTTGGTGTTTTAAATTCTACTACTCTAATACTAATCATATATGAAATAGAGTGAAGAAGGTCAGATACCAATTTGTATCACCTAGATACCAATTGGACTCAAGTAGTAGCATGAAAGAACAAAGAAATGAAGTTTTCTAAAAGTCTTATAGTCTCTCAAAGAAAATTAAAGGCGTCCTCATACTGTTTTGCAAGACTCTACTAGACTTGTCCTTGTGTGATGAGATCACCAAACTTAACGCTCTGATACCAAGTTTGTCACGACCCAAAAAGAGTCGTGAGTGGCACCAACACTTAACTTCTTAAGTGGAATAACCAACCAATTTAACCTAACTTACAAAATACAAGCATAACGCGGAAACTCAAATGTTACTAAATATCATTTCCCAAAACCTGAAAGTCATCACATCAAGGACATCTAATCAACAATACTAAGTCTAAGAATATCAAATATACCAAAATAAAAGAATAAAATGGTATGTGTCTGAATGTATAGGAAATCATGTCATGACCAAAAAAATCCAACACGAGCTTAAATGGATAGCTCACCCTGAAACTTGATATGCGGGAGGCTGGCTAGAGCTGCGAGAAATCAGAAGTTATGGGTACACTCGCTGCATTTCATAAAAGGAAAACAAATAAGAAAACAAATAGGGCTCAGTACGACACAACGTGTACTGAGTAAGTATCATCGGTCAACCCAAAAGTAATTAATATACAAAGAATAAAAGTATGAACTCAACTATAGCACTTTATGTGTGATAAGCAACAAACAACATGAACAAGTGTCAATAACAGTATATTAAGCACGTATTAAGTCAACGTTATCAAGATCACACATGAGGACTCATGCCTCCAAACAAGACCATTTTGGGAGTTGAGTTCTTTGAGATTGAGTACCTTCCATTAAATCAACATGTTTTTCCTTTAATATTATCGTATCGGAATGCGACACTCCGATCCAAGAATACCGTGTTGGAATGTGACACTCCGATCTAAGAATACCATGTCAGAACCTGACACTCCGATCCAAAAATACCGTGTCGGATCGTGACACTCCAATCCAAGAATACTGTGTCGGAATGTGACACTCCGATCTAAGAATACCATGTCAGAACCTGACACTCCGATCCAAAAATACCGTGTCGAAACGTGACACTCCGATCCAAGAATACCGTGTCAGAACGTGACACTCTGATTCAATAATTCTATTAATTTTTCATTTAATATCACCAATTTTTCATTTGTTAATAATATTTCATCGAGCCTTCTTTATTCATGACATTACTTCGATAGAGATGGTTTAATATTATACATTCAACGGTCACAGGATTTCAGACCAATTACAAAACACATGACCAAGTCACACAATCACACAATCAAGTACATAAAAAACTTCACAATATCATTCAATCCATATGAGTCACTATTAAGAGTTTACTATCAAATAGCAAAAATCATAACCTACCTCCATCGAAGAACCGAAATCAACATGCTACTTTTCCAATACTTTTCCTTTCCTCAATGCCTCTGAACCTTTTCCATCTATCAAGTATATGTGCATAATTTTGTAAGTTAATGAGTCTACAGACACCCCTATTACTATATGTCTACCCTAAACCCAAAAATTTACCAAGCACAATTCTATGTTCAAGTTATTAACATCTTAAGGTCAATTAATATGTCAAGTTTCCTATATCTAAAATTCAAGCCTAGGGTTAAGTCTTAACCTCCAAATAACATAACCTTAATAGTATTTAAGTTCCATTGTATAACTAATATTTAATTATCTATTTCAATATATCAAAACTTAACCGTAATATAATAATCAAAGAAAACAATTAACGTCGAATTTCACTAATCCAAACAACGACACTTCAAAAACCCACAAGGTCAAATTACTAATATGTTTCTTTCTTAAGTTCATCAATGAATTAATAATATCATTGATGTCATAACATCATTAGTATACTATCCTCTTTAGTCAGTGAGAAATTAATATTTGTCTCCCCCTACTTTCACATAGTAACACTATACATTCGCCTACAATTTCAATAATGAAAATATCCCTTCTCGCCTAACCATCAATATTATAATATTATTAGAATGTATAACATATATTTGATTACAATTAAATAATAATAAAAAGTATTAATACTCATCAAGCTATCCATTTTTATCTAATAACATTGAGATTTTGATGAAATTTTACCTCTAGTCTTTCCAGTTTGTCGTCTCGACGGCGACAAGAACTCAAGAATAAAAGTTGCGAGCAGTTTTTGTACAACCAAACAATATTAACCCTACTTATTATATTATTAATTATAATTGTGTTAAAAGTGACCTATTATTAATTTTATTGTTAACTTCTTTAACCATCAATAAATTAATTAAAACTACCCCCACTAATTTCATAATTATAATTACGAATAGTCCAAAACACCATTTAGAATTTATCTAAAAGTATTTTATCAAATCAAAAGCCCTAGTAGTCAAAACGACCAAATGGTCGTTACATTATATATAATGTTTTTTCAAACATAAGTATTCATATAGTTTTATTTAACCTATTTTATCTCCAAAATAATATCTATTTTATCTTTAAAAGTTGTTACTTAGATAAGAAAATAAATATAGCACAATTCTAAAGAGATTTAAAAAGAAGAAGAATATAGAGTTGATAATGTAAGAATTGATAAATAATGACCGCATAATTGTAGTTTAAGAAAAATACCCGACTAATTAGGGGGATAAATTTTGAAATAAAGTATAAATATATGGAATCAAAAAGTAATTTGTCGTAGAGTTATATATCATATAATTAGTGAGTTGCACTTTTTAGTCTTGATTTCTACTTCTTACAATCTTGAATTATAATAAATTTGTGCCATTCATTGAGAGTAAGAATCATATTAAATATTGAATTATGAATTTTTTACAATTTATAAATAAATAAATTCTCAATTTATATCTATACTTGAATTTCCTAATTAAGTTACTTTATTAAATTTTTTATATTAAAATTTTGGATATTATAGACTAGATATTGATTAAAAAAACTATAAAACATACTTGTGAAAAAGTTTTAGCATTTTCATTTTAAATTTTGTCAAAGCAAAATAGTTTCTTTCAAGAAAAAAACTTAACTGAAGTTTGTACTCACTGAACTTCGATATAAGTAATGTTTGTTTAACTTAAAATGAAGTTTTTTAAAAAAAAATATTTTTAAAACTCTTGATCTAAAACAAACCATAGATGTTCATATGACTACAAATCTTCTTACTAAGAATAAAATGTATATTTTAAAGTCAAAATGTTACTAAATGTATTAATACATCATTCTTTTGTAATTGACTACAGAGAAAAATATATCACATAAATTAAAGTTAAAATGACATTAATTTTCATAACTTTAAGTCAATACATTATATCTCTACTCCTTTTCAAAATACAAAAAATTTCTTAGAATTAAAAAAATTTAGATTTTTCAGCAGACATGATGAAACATGAAGCGAGCTCTTTACCCTCAAATTCAAACATGTGGGCACAAAATGTTATCTTGCTTTATTGTTACGTAGCAATAGAAGCCTTCTTATGCTGCATTGGCGGCGCTTTTTCTCCCTCTCTTCACTCTGGACAGGAACGCTAGTGGACACGCGGAGGGAGCAGGTGAAGCGTGTCGTTCCTAATGAAAAGAAAGATTCAGGAAACTTGCAGACACATAACTAACACATGAATCCGAGAGGAGAGATCTATATTTTAAAGGGAATATGGATGAACCTAAGAGGAGAGATATCTATCCAAGGAACGATAGAGATATACTCAAGAGGGGATGAACACGTATTCGAGAGAGGATATGTATGTATTCTAGAGGAGCTAGTGATGTATCTAATAAAAAAGAGAGACGTATCTTATATGAGATTTCTATAATTTTTTTAAATGCTAGAAAATTTTAAAAATTATAATAAAATAATATGTGAATTTAGATAAAAAGAAATTAAAATTATAAAAATAATTAATTATATTGGGCTCGTGAACGGTCCTTCAATTATCTAGTATTTATTATATAGAATAGCCAAGTTAAGGACGATCAAGGACAAATTTGTCAATATATAAAGATTCTAGAATGTTTCTTTCTATGTTATGATATCAAGAAACTTGTTCTAACGACCCTTTTGGTAATTTTGTGTGGTAAATACTTGTGTTTCATAAAATATTTATTTGATAGATTCTAATTGGGTATTTTGAACTATTCATGATTACAATTATGAAATTAGTAGCGTAGTTTTAATATTTGAGTTAGTTGGTGGTTAAAGAAGATAATATAAAAATTAATAGTCGGGTCACTTTTACCATTTTATTTATATTTAATCATATAAAATTAGGATGGTAAATATGTAGTAAAAGAAAAGAAGATTAAATAGAGGTCGATTACAAAAAAAGGAAACAGGGAGCAGCTGCGTGAAAGCCTGCAAATCCTTAAGGTAAAAGTTCTTATCCAAATATTTCAACCCTTGTTCATGTTATTATTAGTATAATTATTATTATTAGTGTTGGTTACAAAGGAAATTAAAGAAAAGATTGAATTAGAAGAACGGGAAAAGGATTAAAAGTTTCAATTTAAGGGAACACGTGCTACTGATTGGTTTTGGGTTGAGACAAAGTTGTCTCATGGTTACATGAGTTTATTTTTTTCTAGTGAATTATTAAACAATATGGGGAAACTATTGATTATTGATGTTAGTGATGAATTGCAGGACATTTTTTTATATGTAGAGAAATTGTTACTTTCAATAGAAAATGATAGAACTGTTAAAGGTTGTCATTAATTAGTGAAAGTTCGAGACGAAAGATTGTTGAGTGGATTCATGGTTGATGCCACCAGTTTCGTAACCAGTGACTTCGTTTCTGAAATAACATTATATTTTGTTATACATTATAAAATAAATTTTTATATATTGACTTAGATAATTAGATATTAGGTGTTTTGAATTATTTATCCGTTACAGGTAAGCTAATTGGAGGAATTGAGACTGACCTTTAGGTTTAACTTTTAGGAAAGTGATTATAGAATTAGGTGAATTATTGGGTCTCGCCTAGACATAAAATAATATGATTGTTTATAGACTCGTTAACTTACAAATTGTGCATATATACTTGATATATTAGAAAGGTTTGGAGGCACTGAGAAAAGAAAAAGTATTGGAGAATTAGCTTATTTGACTTAGGTTTTTCGGTGGAGGTAGGGTATGGTTTATTTCTATTTGATAGATAAACTCAAAATAGCGATTGATATGTATTGAGTGATATTGTAAAGTCTCGTATGTACTTGAGTGTGTGGTTGTATGTTTTCATTGTGTGGTTTGTGGTTGGCGTAAAATTATGAGACTGTTGAATTTCTATTTTTGAACCCTCTCTATTTAAAGTACGCCTTGAATAAAGAAGACTTGATGAAATAAAATAATGAGATAATTGGATCGGGGTGTCACATTCTGATACAATATTATTTGATTGGATTATGACGTTCCGACACGGTATTATGGGATCAGAGTGTCACATTCCGACATGGTATATGGGATCAGAGTGTCACGTTCCGACACAATAACATTAAAGGAAAGGAATCTTGAATTAACTTAATATTCTCAATCTCAAAGAACTCATTTTCCAAATGAGTATGGTGTGGAGGCATAAGTCCTCATAGGTGTGCTTAATGTTGTGATTCATGGTGTACCTACTACGGTGTTGTTTTCATTAGTTCATGTGTTTGTTTCTTGCCACCTGTTAAGTATTGTAGTTGATTTTATATTATAATTCAATATATATTGATTTCTATTTTGAGTTGGCCGATGATACCTACTCAGTACGTATTCCTTGTACTGATCCCTACTTGTATTTTCTTCTTTGTTATTTTGTGGAGTGAATCAAGTGTACCATCGACTTTGACTCACCCTCATCTCTATCCAGTCTCCAGCACATCAAAGTTTAGGGTGAACTATTAATTCTAGCTCGGCTAGATTCTCTCATTCACGTCTTCATGTTTTTGAATTTCGGACATGGACCATCTTTTTGCTTATTTTTGTTTCTTAAACACTGTTAGACTTGGTTATTTTTTAAATAGGTGTCCTTGACATGATCACAATCAAATTTTAGTATAATAAGTATTAAACTTTAGAAACTTATTTACATCGGTTACTTAATAAGTTTTGAAGCTTCCGCATTATTTTTGTTATCTATAGTTGAACTATTGGTATATGTTCGGGTTTAGATTTGTTGGTTTTCCCACCTGGGGGGTAAGTGTGGGTGCCAATCACGTCTCATTTTAGATCGTGACAAACTTGATATTAGAGCGTTAGGTTCGATGATCTCATCAAACAAGGACAAGTATAGTAGAGTCTTGTGGAAAGGTATGGTGACGCCTTTACATTTCTTCGAGAGGCTATAAGACTTTAGGAAAACTTCATTCCTTCTTTCTTGCGTGCTATTACTTGGATCCAATTGGTATCTAGGTGAGACAAATTGGTATCTCACCTTCTTACTCTATTTCGTAGATGGTTAGAACTAGAGCAACAACTTTTCTAACACCAACACCGGCAAGAGGGTGCGTCTGAGCCAACCATTGGGGTGGTAACTCGAGGAGAAGCAGTGGCAAGAGACCGTGGTAGAGGTCGCGAAAGGACGCCTAGAGGTAGAGGACATACACCTGGTCCAGCTAGGGATAGAAAAGTGACTCCTCCACCGACTGATTAGGTAGTGAAAGAGGGTGAAGAGAGGGAAAATGAGCAGATTCAGGATATGGAAGTACCACCCCAACCTACCCCAGAGATGATTAATCAGGTTCTTACTTATCTTAGCGGGTTATCTAATCAGGTCCAGACACCTATAGTGTTTTCTGCACCAGCACCTCAGGTTCCGGGAGTACAACATGCAGCTGTTGTGGCTCTCCGCATGGTTGTATCATTGGAAGTAGGCACGTTTCCTCGATTGACTACAGGGTCTATAATGATGAGTGATCAGCATGAACTTTTCACTAAATTCTTAATGTTGAAACCTCCAGTCATCAAGGGTGCTGAATCTGAGGATGACTATGATTTTCTAGTTGATTGTCATGAGCTGCTACATAAGATGGACATAGTAGAATGATTCGGTGTTGAGTTTGTGACCTACAAGTTTCAGGGGAATTCCAATATGTGGTGGCGGTCGTATGTTGAGTGTCAACTAGCACAGGAACCACCTATGACTTGGGCATCATTCTCTAGCTTATTTATGGAGAAGTATATACCCCGGACTTTGAGGGACAAGAGGAGAGATGAGTTCCTGAGCCTAGAGCAAGGCAGGATGTCTGTTACTGCTTATAAGGCTAAATTTTGGGCACTATCCAGGTATGCCATCCAGCTTTGTTTCAGTCCACAAGAGCGAATTCGCCGTTTTGTGAAAGGATTGAGGTCAGATTTGCAGATCCCAGCCTTACAGGTAGCTGCTGCAGCAGAATCCTTTCAGGAAGTGGTTGATTTTGTGATAGAGGTGGAAGGGGTGAAGCCAGACAACTTCACCATGGCGTCGACATCTAAGAAGTTCCGTAAGGGAGATGAGTTTAGTGGTTCTTACTCCAGAGGGCAGAGTTCAGGAGGTTACCCAGCCCATCCTATTCAGTCTTCACTACAGGCTGTAGTAGGGGGTCCATCGCAGACCAGTCAGCATTTTTCTGAGTGTGGAGGTTATCCTCAGACTTTGTCATTCTCAAAGAGACTTATGCTTGACTCCAGAAATTGTTATGGATGTGGAGAGACTGGACATATTAGGAAATATTGTCCAAAATAGAGTTACAGACCCCCAATAGCTAGAGGTAGAGGTGGTCATGGTAGGGGCCGCCATTCTGGAGGACGTGGTGGCCAAGGTAATGGTGGTCATCAAATCAGTCGGGGTGGCGGGCAAGTTGGAACTACTGCAGCGCAACATGGTAGGGGCAACGGGCAGACAGGTGATAGGGCCCATTGTTATGCTTTCCCCAGGACGTATAAAGCAGAGACATCTGATGCTGTTATCACAGGTAATCTTTTGGTCTGTGATTGCATGGCTTCTATATTATTTGATCCTGGATCCACATTTTAATATGTATCTTCCTCATTTGCTACTGGTCTTGATTTATATTGTGATTTGCTTGACATGCCTATTCGTGTCACTACTCCTGTGGGTGAGTCTGTGATAGTTGAGAAGGTGTATAGGTCTTGTCTTGTGACTTTTGTGGGGAGCAATACTCATGTAGATTTGACTATTCTATAGATGGTTGATTTCGATGTAATTCTGGGTATGACTTGGCTTTCTCCAAATTTTGCAATCTTAGATTGTAATGCTAAAACTGTGATATTGGCCAAGCCTGGGACAGATCCGCTAGTGTGGGAGGGTGACTATATTTCCAATCCAGCTCATATCATCTCTTTTCTTCGTGCTAAGAGAATGGTTAGTAAGGGTTGTTTAGCTTTCTTGGCACATCTAAGGTATGATACTTCCCAAGTACCTTCGGTGGAGTCTGTCTCGACAGTTCGTGAGTTTCTGGATGTGTTTCCTGCAGATCTTCCTGGTATGCCACCAGATAGGGATATTGATTTTTGTATTGATCTGGAGCCGGGTACTCGCCCCATTTCCATACCCCCTTATTGAATGGCTCCAGCTGAGTTAAGGGAGTTAAAGGCCCTACTTCAGGAGTTGTTAGGTAAAGGTTTTATTAGACCAAGTGCATCCCCTTGGGGTGCTCCTGTTTTATTTGTGAAGAAGAAGGATGGAAGTTTTCGAATGTGCATAGACTACAGGCAACTGAATAAGGTAACTATTAAGAATAAGTATCCTATTCCTCGCATTGATGATTTGTTCGATCAGTTACAAGTTGCTTGTACCTTCTCAAAAATTGATTTGAGATCTGTTATCATCAATTGAAAATACGGGCAGCAGATGTGCCAAAGACTACTTTTTGAACCAAGTATGGGCATTATGAATTCTTAGTAATGTCTTTTGGGCTTACGAATGCCCCTGTTGCTTTCATGATCCTGATGAACGGGATTTTTAAGCCATATCTGGATCTCTTTGTTATTGTATTTATTGATGATATACTGATATATTCAAAAAGAAGGAAAGAACATGAGGAGCATTTGAAAATTGTATTAGAATTGTTGAGGGAGAAAAGGCTTTATGCCAAATTCTCCAAGTGTGAGTTTTGGCAAGATTCAGTGTCCTTCTTGGGACACGTGGTTTCTAAGGATGGAGTGATGGTGGATCCTTCTAAGATTGAAGCAGTGAAGAGTTGGGTAAGACCTACTAATGTTACAGAGGTAAGGAGCTTTGTTAGTTTAGCTAGCTACTACCGTCGATTTGTCAAGGGATTTTCTTCTATTGCTTCCCAATTGACAAATTTGACTAAGCAGAATGTTCCATTTGTATGGTCGGACGAATGTGAAGAAAGCTTCAAGAACCTCAAGACCTTGTTGACTACTGCACCAATTCTTACCTTGCCAGTGGAAGATAAGAATTTCATTGTTTACTGTGATGCATCTTATTCAGGTTTTGGAGCAGTGCTAATGCTGGAGAGGAATGTAATTGCTTATGCTTTGAGGCAATTAAAAGTGCATGTACGTAACTATCCGACCCATGATTTGGAATTGGCTGCAGTTGTGTTTGCATTAAAGCAATGGAGACATTATCAATATGGGGTCAAGTGTGAAGTCTATATAGATCATCGTAGTTTACAATATGTCTTTACTCAGAAAGATTTGAATTTGAGACAGAGTAGGTGGATGGAACTACTGAAGGACTATGATATTACTATTTTGTATCACCCAGGAAAAGCTAATGTTGTGGCAGATGCTTTAAGTAGAAAAGCAGGGAGCATAGGAAGTCTAGCCCAGTTACAGGTTTCTAGACACCCATTGGCTAGAGAAGTTCAGACTCTGGATACTGACTTTATGAGGCTGGAAGTACTAGAGAAGGGAGGATTTTTGGCCTTCGTGGAGGCAAAATCTTCTTTTCTTTACAAGATTAAGGGAAAACAGTTTACTGATGAGAAGCTTAGTAAAATTCTAGATATGGTATTACGAGGAGAGGCTAAAGAGGCAATAATTGATGAGGAAGGCGTTTAGAGAATTAAGGGAAGGGTATGTGTGCCCCGTGTTGATAATTTGATTCACACTATTCTTACAGAGGTTCATCGTTTAAGGTATTCTATACATCCTGGTGCAACCAAGATGTATCGTGACCTAAAGCAACATTTTTGGTGGAGTAGAATGAAGCGTGACATTGTTGATTTTGTTGCCCAATGCCCGAATTGTCAGCAGGCAAAGTATGAACACCAGAGGCCCGGAGGAACACTTCAGAAAATGCCCATTTGTGAATGGAAATGGGAAAGAATTGCAATGGATTTTGTGGTTGGTCTTCTAAAGACATTGGGTAAGTTTGATTCTATTTGGGTAATTGTTGACAAATTAACTAAGTCTGCTCACTTCATTCCGGTCAAGGTGATTTACAATGCAGAGAAGTTAGCCAAACTCTATATCTCAGAAATTGTTCGATTGCATGGAGTTCCACTTTCCATCATATCAGATAGAGGTACGCAATTTACTTCTATGTTTTGGAGAATATTGCATGCTGAATTAGGTACTAGGTTGGACCTTAGTACTACATTTCACCCTCAGACCGATGGTCAGTCTGAGCGAACGATTCAGGTGTTGGAGGATATGCTTCGTGCATGTGTTATAGAATTTCGTGGTCATTGGGATAACTTCTTACCCTTAGCAGAGTTTTCATAAAATAATAGCTATCACTCAAGTATTGATATGGCCCCATTTGAGGCACTGTATGGGAGGAGATGTAGGTCTCCCATTGGTTGGTTTGATGCATTTGAGGGGAGACCATGGGGTACCGATCTTTTGAGGGAATCGTTAGATAAAGTAAAATTCATTCAAGAGAAGCTTCTAGCAGCTCAGAACAGGCAGAAAGAATATGCAGATCGAAAGGTTAGGGACTTGTATTTTATGGCGGGTGAACAAGTCTTGCTGAAGGTTTCACCCATGAAAGGGGTGATGTGGTTTGGGAAGCGAGGTAAGCTTAGTCCGAGGTATATTGGTCCATTTGAAGTTCTGAAGCGCCTGGGGGAGGTAGCTTATGAAATGGCATTGCCTCCAGGACTCTCACGAGTGCACCCGGTATTTCATGTGTCTATGCTGATAAAATACCATGGGGATGGAAACTACATTATTCGTTGGGATTCAGTTCTTCTTGATGAGAATTTGTCTTATGAGGACGAGCCTGTTTCTATTTTAGATAGAGAGGTCCGCAAGTTGAGATCAAAGGAGATTGCATCTATCAAGGTTCAGTGGAAGAATCGGCCAGTTGAAGAGTCCACTTGGGAGAATGAGGCTGATATGCAAGAAAGATATCCACATCTTTTTACAGATTCAGGTACTTTTTCTCGCCCTTGCTTTTCTTCTTGTGATCGTTCGAGGACGAACGATGGGTTAATTGGTATCTATTGTAACAACCTGTTTAGTCGGTTCGTGCAGTAGAACTATTTTTGATAAAAACTGACTGGATCGACGGTTCACACGACGAACAGTCATGGTCACGATGGACCGTGATGGACTCCGTCGTCCCATACTTGTGTAATTTTTTCTGTTGCTCTCCTCATTACCCTCGACGACAAGTAGGACGAACCGTCATAGGCACGACAGTCCGTCGAGGGTCTTCGTTCCAAAACACTTCAACTTTAAAATCTGGGTACTGGGATCGACTCTCTGAACTTCACGACGGAACTACAGCAAGGACCGTCGTAGATACGACGGACCGTCACAAGTTGCGTAACCTCACTACTGAATTTAACTCTCTGAACTTTGTAACGGACCTACAGGACGGACCGTCATAGATACGACGGACCGTCACAAGCTGTGTAACTCCACCCTGGGTCGGATTTCCGCTAAAATTTAAATGGGTGTTTTGGACTATTCATGATTATAATTATGAAATTAGTGGGGTAAGTTCAAAAATTTATTTACTTGGGGGTTAAAGAAGATAATAGGGAAATAAATAGTGGGTTACTTTTATCATAATGGATTATATGATAATTAGGGTAAAAGAAAAAAAATCTGCAGAAGAAAAATAAAAAGAACAGAAAGGGAGAACAAGCGAGAGAGAGAGAACGAAGAAGAAAGCAAGTGACTTAGACTTCAGATTGAAAAGGTTCAAAGGCATTGGGGAGGTATCTTGCTTGATCACGATTCTTCGGTGGAGGTAGGTTATGGTTTATTTCTATGTGATAGATAAACTCTAAATAGCGATCGATATGCATTGGGTGATATTGTAAAGTCTTCTATGTACTTGATTGTGTGATTGTATGTTTTGATTGTGCAGTTGTGGTTGATTAGAATGATGAGATTGTTGAACCTTCAATCTTAAATCCTCTCTATTAAGATGACGCCTTGACATAAAGAAGACTTGATGAAATAAAATAATGAGATAAATGGATCGGAGTGTCACGTTCCGACATGGTAATATTGGATCGGAGTGTCACGTTCCGACACGTTTTAGGGGATCGGAGTGCCACGTTCCGCAACGGTATATGGGATCGGAGTGTCACGTTCAGAAACGATAATAATAAAGAGAAGGAATCTTGAATTAGGTTAATATACTCAAATTTGAAAAACCTATTTCCCAAATGAGTATGGTGTGGAGGCTTGAGTCCTCATAGGTGTGCTTGGTGTTGTTGCCAATGGTTCTTGTACTTGTTGCTTGTCACCTGTAAAGTATTGTGGTTGATTTTATTTTATTATTCAGTATATATTGCTTTCTATTTTGAGTTTGCCGATGATACCTACTCAGTACGTGTTCCTTGTACTGACCCCTACTTGAATTTTCTTCTTGTTGTTTTGTGGAGTGCAGCAAGTGCACCATCGACTTCGACTCGCCCTCAACTCTAGCCAGTTTCCAGCACATTAGATTTAAGGGTGAGATATTATTCCTAGCTCGGACTTGATTCTCTCCCTCACGTCTTGATGTCTTTGAAGTTCGGACATGGACCATTTTTTTAAACTTATTTTAGCTTCTTAAATACTCTTAGATTTAGAAATTTGAGGATAGATGTTCTTGATGTGATGACTTCCTGATTTTGGGATTAATAAATATTGAACATTAGAAGTTTATTTAATTGATTACTTTAATAAGTTTTGGATCTTCCGTAGTAATTTTAGTACTCATAATTGATATACTGGTAAATGTTGGGGTTTAGATTTGTTGGTTCGCTCACCTAGGAGGATAAGTATGGGTGCCACTCGCGGCTCGTTTTGGGTCGTGACATTATGCTAAGAGGTTGATGAGTAAGGGTTGTTTAGCTTTTTTGGATTATCTCAGGGATGATACTTCAAAAGTGCCTTCGATTGAGTCTGTTTTGATAGTCCTTGAGTTTCTGGATGTGTTTCCTGCAGACCTTCCTGGTATGCCACCGGATAGAGATATTGATTTTTGTATTAACCTGGAGCCGGGTACTCGCCCCATTTCCATTCCCCCTTATAGAATGGCTCTAGCTGAGTTAGGGGAGTTAAAGGCCCAACTTCAGAAGTTGTTAGGTAAAGGTTTTATTAGACCGAGTGCATCCCCTTAGGGTGCTCCTGTTTGTTTGTGAAGAAGAAAGATGAAAGTTTTCGGATGTGCATAGACTACAGACAACAGAATAAGGTAATTATTAAGAACAAGTATCCCATTCCTCGCATTGATAATTTGTTCGATCAGTTACAAGGTGCTTGTGTCTTCTCTTAAATTGATTTGAGATCCGGTTATCATCAATTGAAAATACGGGCAACAGATGTGCCAAAGACTGCTTTTTGAACCAGGTAAGGGCATTATGAATTCTTAGTAATGTCTTTTGCGCTTACGAATTCCCCTGCTGCTTTTATGAGCCTGATGACTGGATTTTAGAGCCATATCTGGACCTCTTTGTTATTGTTGTTATTGATGATATAGTGATATACTCAAAAAGCAGGGAAGAACATGAGGAGCATTTGAGAATTGCATTGGAGTTGTTAGGGGAGAAAAGGCTTTATGCCATATTCTCCAAGTGTGAGTTTTGGCTCGATTCTGTGTCCTTCTTGGGTAACGTGGTTTCTAAGGATGGAGTAATGTTGAATCCTTCTAAGATTGAAGCAGTGAAGAGTTGGGTAAGACCTACTATTGTTTCAGAGGTAAGGATCTTTGTTGGATTAGCTAGCTACTACCGTCGATTCATCAAGGGATTTTCTTCTATTGCTTCCCAACTGAAAAATTTGACTAAGGAGAATGTTCCATTTGTATGGTCAGACGAACGTGAATAAATCTTCCAAAAACTCAAGACCTTGTTGACTACTACACCAATTCTTACCTTGCCAGTGGAAGGTAAGAATTTATTGTTTATTGTGATGCATCTTATTCTGGTTTGGGTACAGTGCTAATATAGCAGAGGAATGTAATTTCTTATGCTTCGAGGCTATTGAAAGTGCATATACGTAACTATCCGACCCATGCTTTGGAGTTGGCTACAGTTTTATTTGCATTAAAGCAATGGAGACATTATCTATGTGGGGTCAAGTGTGAAGTTTATACAGATCATCGTAGTTTACAATATGTTTTTACTTAGACAGATTTGAATTTGAGGTAGAGCAGGTGGATGGAGCTATTGAAAGACTATGATATCACTATTTTATGTCACCCAAGAAAAGCTAATGTTGTGGCACATGCTTTAAGTAGAAAAGCAGAGAGCATGGGTAGTTTAGCCCACTTACAGGTTTCTAGATGCCCATTGGCTAGAGAGGTTCAGACTCTGGCTAATGACTTTATGAGGCTGGAAGTACTAGAGAAAAGAGGATTTTTGTCCTGTGTGGAGGCAAGATCTTCTTTTCTTGACAAGATTAAGGGAAATCAGTTTGCTGATGAGCAGCTGAACCAAGTTCGAGATATGGTATTTCAAGGAGAGGTTAAAGAGGCAGTAATTGATGAAGAAGGCATCTTGAGAATTAAGGGAAGGGTATGTGTGCCCCGTGTTGATGATTTGACTCACAATATTCTTACAGAGGCTCATAGTTCAAGGTATTCTATACATCCTAGTGCAACCAAGATGTATCGTGATCTAAAGCAATATTTTTGGTGGATAAAAATGAAGCGTTACATTGTTGATTTTGTTGCCCAATGCCCAAATTGTCAGCAGGTAAAGTATGAACACCAGAAGCATGGAGGGACACTTCAAAGAATGCCCATTCCTGAATGGAAGTGGGAATAAACTGCAATGGATTTCGTAGTTGGTCTTCCAAAGACATTGGGTAAGTTTGATTCTATTTGGGTAATTGTTGACAGATTAATTAAGTTTGCTCACTTTATTTCGGTCAAGATGACTTATAATGCAGAGAAGTTAGCAAAACTCTATATCTCAAAAATTTTTCAATTGCATGGATTTCCACTTTCCATCATATCAGATAGAGGTATGCAATTTACTTCTATATTTTGGAGGACCCTACATGTTGAATTAGGTAACTAGATTGGATCTTAGTACTACATTTCACCCTCAGACCGATGGGCAGTCTGAGCGAACAATTCAAGTGTTGGAGGATATGTTTCGTGAGTGTGTAATAGATTTTGGTGGTCATTGGGATAAATTCTTACCCTTAGCAGAGTTGTCGTACAACAATAGCTATCATTCAAGTATTGATATGACCCCATTTGACGCACTCTATGGGAGGAGATGTAGGTCTCCCATTGGTTGGTTTGATGCATTTGAGGTTAGACCTTGGGGTACTGATCTTTTGAGGGAATCATTAGAGAAAGTGAAATTTATTCAAGAAAAGCTTTTAGCAGCTTAGAGTAGGCAGAAGGAATATACAAATCAAAAGTTTAGGGACTTGAATTTTATGGAGGGTGAACAAGTCTTACTGAAGGTTTCACCCATGAAAGGTGTTATGAGGTTTTGTAAGTGAGGTAATCTTAGTCCGAGGTATATTGGACCATTTGAAGTTCTTAAGCGCGTAGGGGAGGTAGCCTATGAATTGGCCTTTCCTCCAGGGCTATCAGGAGTGCACCCGGTATTTCATGTATCTATGCTTAAAAAATACCACAGTGATGGAAATTACATTATTCGTTGGGATTCAGTTCTTCTTGATAAGAATCTGTCTTATGAGAAGGAGCCTGTTGCTATTCTAGATAGGGCGGTCAGCAAGTTGAGATCAAAGGAGATTGCATCTATCAAGGTTTAGTGGAAGAATCAGCCAGTTGAAGAGTCCAATTGGGAGAGCGAGGCTGATATGCATGAAATATATCCCCATCTTTTTACCGATTCAGGTACTCTTTCTCGCCCTCGCCTTTCTTTTGATCGTTTGAGGATGAACGATGGGTAAACTGGCATCTATTGTAACAACTCTTTTGGTCGTTTTGAGTGCTAAATACTTGTGTTTCATAAAATATTTTTTTGATAGATTCTAATTGGGTATTTTGAATTATTCATAATTACAATTATGAAATTATTAGGGTAGTTTAATATTCGAGTTAGTTGGTGGTTAAAGAAGATAATATTAAAATTTAATAGTAGGGTCACTTTTACCACTTTATTTATATTTAGTCATATAAAATTAGGATAGTAAATATGTAGTAAAAGAAAATAAGAAGAAATAGAGGTCGATTACGAAAGAAAGCAACAAAGAGCGATTGCGTGAGAGCCTGCAAATCCTTCAGGTAAAAGTTCTCATCCAAATATTTCAACCCTTGTTCATGATATTATTAGTATAATTATTATTATTAGTGTTGGTTGTAAAGGAAATTAAATAAAAGATTGAATTAGAAGAACGGGAAAAGAATTAAAAGATTGAATGTTGCAATTTAAGGGATCACGTGCTACTGATTGGTTTTGGGTGAAGACAAAGTTGTCTCATGGTTACATTAGTTTATTATTTTCTAGTGTTTTATTAAACAATATGGGGAAATTATTGATTATTGATGTTAGTGATGAATTGCAGGACAGTTTTTTATATATAATGAAATTGTTACTGTCAATAGAAAATGATAGAACTATTAAAGGTTGTCATAATTAGTGAAAGTTCGAGATGAAAGATTGTTTAGTGGACTCATGGTTGATTCCATGAGTTTCGTAACCAGTGACTTCATTTCTTAAATATCATTATATTTTGTTATAAACTGTAAAATATATTTTGATATATTGACATAGATAATTAAATATTAGTTGTATTGAATTTTTTATCCGTTAAAGGTAAGCTAATTGGAGGAATTGAGACTTACCTTTAGGTTTGACTTTTAGGAAAGTGATTATAAAATTAGGTGAGTTATTGGGTCTCGGCTAGACATAAAATAATATGAGTTTTTATAGATCGTTAACTTACAAATTGTGCATATATACTTAATATATTGGAAAAGTTTGGAGGCACTGAGGAAAGGAAAAGTATTTGAGAATTATCTTATTTGACTTCGGTTCTTGGATGGATGTAGGTTATGGTTTATTTCTATTTCATAGATAAACTCTAAATAGCGATTGATATGTATTGAGTGATATTGTAAAGTCTCCTATGTACTTGATTGTGTGGTTGTATGTTTTGATTGTGTGGTTTGTGGTTGGCCTAAAATTATGAGACTGTTGAATTTTTAATCTTGAACCCTCTATATTAAAAGGACGCCTTGAATAAAGAAGACTTGATGAAATAAAATAATGAGATAATTAGATCGGAGTGTCACGTTCCAACACGATATTATTGGATCGAAGTGTCATGTTCCGATACGGTATTATGAGATTGGAGTGTCACGTTCTGACACGATATATGAGATCAGAGTGTCACCTTCTGACACAATAACATTAAAGGAAAGAAATATTGAATTAACTTAACATACTCAATCTCAAAGAACTCATTTTCCAAATGAGTATGGTGTGGAGGCATGAGTCCTCATATGTGTGTTTGATGTTGTGATTGATGGTGTACCTACTACGGTGTTATTTTCATTGGTTCATGTGTTTGTTTCTTGCCACCTATTAAGTATTGTAGTTGATTTTATATTATTTATTCAATATATATTGATTTATATTTTGAGTTGGTTGATGATACCTACTCACTACGTGTTTCTTATACTAACCCCTACTTGTATTTTCTTCATTGTTCTTTTGTGGAGTGTAGTAAGTGTACCATCGACTTTGACTCTCCTTCATCTCTAGCAAGTCTCCAGCACATCAGAGTTTAGGGTGAGCTATTAAGTCTAGCTCATGCTGGATTCTCTTATTCACGTCTTGATGTCTTTGAATTTCGGACATGGACTATCTTTTTGCTTATTTTGGTTTCTTAAACACTCTTAGACTTGATAATTTGAAAATAGATGTCCTTGACGTGATGACTATCAGATTTTGGGATAATAAGTATTTAACTTTAGAAACCTACTTAATTTGATTACTTAATAAGTTTTGGAGCTTCCGCATTATTTTTTTTTATTTATAGTTGAACTATTGGTATATGTTGGGTTTAGATTTGTTGGTTCATCCAACTGGGGGGTAAGTGTGGATGCCACTCACGATTCATTTTCGATCGCGACACTTGTAATAGCTTTGTAATGACAAAACAATCAAATATATTTTTCTAAATGTCATGTGTATCCTAATGATGTGACATTTAATATGAACCCACATTTTCTATTATATTACACATCGAATATATTTATTTTTATACAGTATAAAATTTTCATCAAACCAAAAATATCTATTAAAAAATATAGAATAAATTTTTTTTAAAACATAGTAATGATTTTTATAGGTCTAAAAGTCATTCTAAATTAATGATTTGTTAAGACCTAGAAAATTGACTTACGTGATGTTTGTCTAAATAATCATATTAATGTATTACAACTAATATGCTTGATAACTTATTTTAAGTAATATTTCTCTTATTAAAAAGTGAAGAACTTCATACTATGAGGACATAAATACTCATACCAATTTTTCATCAAACATCAAATTTGTAATTTTTCTTATTAAAATAAATTACATATTAATAAAAGTAAATTAATTTATAGTGTGAAAACTATTTATACTAATATATGTACGACATAAACATATTAAAGTATATACTTCGTCTCTTTGTACTAATATATGTACGACATAAACATATTAAAGTATATAATTCGTACTCCCTTTTTCATAAATAATTTTCAAATATTAATAAATTATCTCTTATAACTTTAATATTGTTTCATTATGACAATTAACATATGACATATATATTCCTAATAAGTGACAATTAACTCATAACAACCTTCATATAATTGTGAGTTGCACTTTTTAGTCTTGATTTTCTACTTCTTACAATCTTGAATTATAATAAATTTGTGTCATTCGTTGAGAGTAAGGAGCATAATAAATATTAGATTATGAATGTTTTACAACTCAAAATCAAATGTTTCCACAATTGATACCAATACTTGAATTTTAAATTAAGTTGTTTAATTACATTTTGGGTTATTATCGGCAAAATATTGATAAAAATATACTATTAAAAATAATAATGAAAAAGATTTAGTATTTTAATTTTAAATTTTGTTGAAAGGAAAAATAGTTATAAAAACTTAAATTTCATAAATATAAAATGGTTCTAATGTTTGTACTTAATAATGTTTATTTGGCTTGACATGAAGTTTTTTTTAAAAAAAGAACACTTTAAACACTCGTAGTCTTAAGCAAACCATAGATGTTCATATGATTTTAAATCATCTTACTAAAAATAAAAAGAATATTTTGAAGTCAAAATGTTATTAAATATATTAATATATCATTCTTTTGAAATTGACTACAGAGAAAAAAATGTCACACAAATTAAATATAAAATACATAAATTTTCGTAGTGTTACGAATTAATTATATTATATCCATACTCTTTTTCAAATTACAAAAAAAAAATTAAAATTAAAATTTTTTGGATACATCAATAGAAATGGGGATAAATCGGTCGTTACACTATTTTAAAAAACTTGCAGACATATATCTCATGGTTGAATTCGAGAGAAGAGGAGTGTCACGAGAGGGAATATGAGTGTATCCGAGAGGAGAGATGTATTCAAGAGGAGATAAATATGTATTTTAGAGAGAATAGAGATGTACCGGAGATGATATTGTGATGTACCTGACCGAGAATAGGAATGTATCTGAGGGGGCTTTTGTAATTTTTTGAAATGGTAGAAACTATAATAAAATAAGATGAGAATTTAGGTAAAAAAATTAAATTTAAATTAAAAAGATAATTAATTATATTGGGCCGGTGAACGAGCCGACCTTCAATTATCTAGTACTATATACAAGAGTGAAATGAGAGAGGACCAATGACAAAATTGTAAATAATCTCATTTTATGATTAGGACGACCAATGACAATATTGTTATTTCAAACATTATTTATGGGCAAAGTTATGACTTTATAATTTCATAATAGTGGTCAAAAATAATTTTGTAGAAGAATCCAATAAATTTTTCAAGAGCCACAAAAAGTTTTATTTCATTTGTGGCCCCTCATAATCATTTCATTTAATTTTTTAAAATTAATTTGAATTTATTTGATAATAATAATATAAAAAATATTTATACAATTTAAATTGTTCATATATTTTTATTGCTACTACGACATATTCAGTATAACCTACCATCTATCATGATGTAATTTCCTTTTAAATTATATACAATATTCTTAAAAGATAAGTATTCATACAGTTTTAACAGAAAAAGGATAAAAGATATACTTAAACTATTCGAAATAATTCATATTTATCCATAAATTATTTTTCGGCTCAAAATTCTCCTTCCCGTCAAACAATTGGGTCAATAGTTCAATTCTTATTAATAAAAAGTGTTAAATATCATGTGAATGTCACATTTTACGCCAATAGGGTTCTACTGCCACATAGACTAAAAGGAAAAGGGTAAAAAATACTCTTAAACTATCTGAAATAGCTAATATTTATCCTTAAACTATATTTCGGCTCAAAACTACCCTTTTTGTCAAACTATTGGGTCAAAAGTGTCCTTCTTATTGACGGAAGTTGTTAATTGTCATGTGAGTTCCATATTGTACGCCAATAGGGTTCCACTGCCACATAGATTTAATTCTTAAATCTTTATTACCCTGTTTTCCCCTCATTTCATTATTTTCTAGAAATGATTTTACTCTTTCTCTCTCATTTCACGGCTAAGAGTTTCAAAGTTTTGTTCGTTGCTGGGTTTCTAAGTGGATCTTCGTGGTTGTAGCTTAGTAAATCTTTTTTCTTATTTTTATCTCCAAAATAATATTTATTTAATTTCCAAAATAAATTTTGTTTTATCTTGAAAAATTGTGATTTAAATATGAAGATAAAAATATCACAATTTTAGAGTGATTAAAAAAATAGAGTTGATAATGTAAGAATAAAAAAAAATAGTGAGTGCATAGTTATAGTTTAATAAAACACATAACCAATTAACGGAATAGAATTTGAAATTGTATAAATATATGGAAACAAAAATTATTTGGCATAGAATTATATATCATATGCATATGAAACTTCATAATAGATAAATGTCACGATCCAAATCGGGTCGTAACACTGGCACCCACACTTACCCTCCTATGTGAGCGAACCAACCAATCTAAACCTAAACATTTCAATATAATATCAACAGAAGTAATGCGGAAGACTTAAACTCATTAATAAAAACCAATTCAATAACTTCTAAAAACTCAACAACTATTATTATCCCCAAAATCTGGAAGTCATCATCACAAGAACATCTACTTCAAATTACTAAATCTAAGAATATCTAAGAAGCTAAAATACATAAACAGCTAGTTCATGCCGGAACTTCAAGGCATCAAGACACGAAGAAGGAGATCCAAGTCCAAGCTAGAAGCTTTAGCTCACCCTGAAATCCGGTGTAATGAAGACTGGCTAGAGTTGCGGTATAGTTGAAGATGACGGTACGTTTGCTGCACTCCACAATTAACAAAGAAAACAAATACAAGTAGGGGTCAGTACAAACACTAGTACTGAGTAGGTATCATCGGTCAACTCAAAATAGAAAACAGTATATATCAGATAACATCATAAAATCAACTAATATCCTTAGCATGCAGCATTTACAATTACCATAACCCTTGCTTACAACACCAAGCACATCAATGAGGACTCACGCCTCCCCATCATACTCATTTGGGAATTAGGTTCATTAGATTGAGTATATTAACATCTTTCAAGATTCATTATCTTTATTCCTCTCGTGTCGGTACGTGACACTCTGCTCCTCATATACTATCCTGGTGTCAGAACATGACACTCCGATCCTCATTCTATCCTGGTATCGGAACGTGACACCCGATCCATATTCTATCCTGGTACCGGAACGTGGCACCCGATCCATATACTATCCTGGTGTCGGAATGTGACACCCGATCCATATACTATCCTGGTGTTGGAACGTGGCACCCGATCAATATACTGTCCTGGTGTCGGAACGTGACACTCCGATCCTCATATACTATCCTGGTACCGGAACGTGGCACCCGATCCCCTAATCTCACTACTTTCGTTCATCAAGCCTTCTTTTATACTAAAGCATCATCATTAACAAAGTAGATTAGGGTTTCTTTTTCAAGATTTAGGATTCAATAGCTTCATCATGCTTATTTTATCACAATTATATAATCACAACATGGAAACACATAATTAAGCATATAGAAGGGTTTATAACACTACCCAATGCATATCATTTGATATTAAGAGTTTACTACGAATAGTATAAAAACCATAACCTACCTCCACCGAAGATTAGTGATCAAGCAAGAAAATTCCCCAAAGCTTTGTGTTTTCCTCTTCTCGTTCGATCCTCTCTCTCTCTTTGTTCTTTCTATTTTCTTTATTCAAACCCTCTTTCTTTTACCCCAATTAGCATATAATTAAGAATAAAAGATGGCAATAATAACCCACTAATTTACTCAAGGTTACCTCTTTTAACCCCCAAGTAATTAGACTTACTAACATTAACCCACTAACTTTATAATTAAAGCAGGAATAGTCAAAAATGTCCCTTAAAACATTAAAGAAATCCGACCCTGCCTGGGATTACGCAGCCTGTGACGGCCCGTCGCGCCTGCGACGGTCCGTCCTGCTGCTCCGTCACACAGTTCAGAGACTCAATTTCTCTAAAGAGTCTGTTCAGAGAGTTGATTTCAGTGCCCATTTTTCAGAATTCTAAGTATTTTGGAACGAGACCCCCTCGACGGTCCGTCGTGCCCATGACGGTCCGTCGTGGGGTCCGTTGTTTCTGCCAGTTTTTCTAGAATCAAACTCTGCTTCTCAAAACGACTAAACAGGTCGTTACAATAGATACCAATTTACCCATCGTTCGTCCTCGAACGATCATAAGAAGAAAAACAAGGGCGAAAAGAAGTACCTGAATCTGTAAACACGTGTGGATATCTTTCTTGCATATCAGCCTCTTTCTCCCAAGTGGCTTCTTCGACTGGTCGATTCTTCCATTGAACTTTGATGGATGCAATCTCCCTTGACCTCAACTTGCGAACTTCTCTATCTAAAATGGCAACAGGCTCCTCCTCATAAGACAAATTTTCATCAAGCAGAACTGAATCCCAACAAATGATGTAGTTTCCATCCCCATGGTATCTTTTCAACATAGACACATGAAATACCGGATGCACTCCGGACAGCCCTGGAGGCAAGGCTAACTCATAAGCCACCTCCCCTACTCGCTTAAGTACTTCAAAGGGACCAATATACCTTGGGCTCAATTTACCCCTTTTTCCAAAATGCATCACCCCTTTCATGGGCAAAACCTTCAGTAGGACTTGCTCACCCTCCATAAACTCCAAGTCTCTAACCTTTCGATCTGCATATTCCTTTTGTATACTTTGCGCCGCTAAAAGCTTATCTTGAATAGATTTCACTTTCTCTAATGAATCCCTCAAAAGGTCAGTACCCTAAGGTCTAACCTCAAATGCATCAAACTAACCAATGGGAGACCTAAATCTCCTCCCATACAATGCTTCGAATGGAGCCATATCAATACTGGAGTGATAGCTATTGTTGTAGGAGAACTCTGCTAAGGGTAAGAAGCTATCCCAATGACCATTAAATTCTATCACACACGCACGAAGCATATCCTCCAACACTTGAATCGCTCTCTCAGACTGACCATCGGTCTGAGGATGGAACGCAGTACTAAGGTCCAACCTAGTACTAAATTTCGCATGCAACGTTTTCCAAAACTTAGAAGTAAACTGCGTACCTCTATCTGATATAATGGAGAGTGGAACCCCATGCAATCGCACCACTTCCGAGATGTAAAGTTTGGCTAACTTCTCTGCATTGTAAGTCACCTTGACCGGAATGAAGTGAGCAGACTTAGTTAATCGGTCCACAATTACCCAAATAGAATCAAACTTTTCCAATGTCTTTGGAAGACCAACCACGAAATCCATTGCAATTCTCTCCCACTTCCATTAAGGAATGGGCATTTTCTGAAGTGTTCCTCCGGGCCTCTGGTGTTCATACTTTACTTGTTGACAGTTTGGACATTTGGCAATAAAATCAACAATATCACGCTTCATTCTATTCCACCAAAAGTGTTGCTTTAGGTCACGATACATCTTGGTTGCACCAGGATGTATAGAATACCTTGAACTATGAGCCTCTGTCAGAATAGTGTTGATCAAATCATCTACTCGGGGTACACATACCCTCCCCTTGATTCTCAAAACACCTTCCTCATCGATTTGTGCTTCCTTAGCCTCTCCTCGCAATACCTTATCTTGGATTCTGCTTAGTTTCTCATCACCAAACGGTTTTCCCTTAATCTTGTCAAGAAAAGAAGATCTTTCTTCCACACAAGCCAACAATCCTCCCTTCTCATTTACTTCTAATCTCATCAAGTCATTAGCCAGAGTCTGAACCTCTCTAGCCAATGGACGTCTAGAGACTTGCAAGTGAGCTAGACTTCCCATGCTCCCTGCTTTTCTACTTAAGGCGTCTGCCACAACATTAGCCTTTCCCGGATGATACAAGATAGTGATATCGTAGTCCTTTAGTAGTTCCATCCATCTCCTCTGTCTCAAATTCAAATCTTTCTAAGTAAAGACGTACTATAGGCTATGATGATCCGTGTATACTTCACACTTAACCCCATATAGATAGTGTCTCCATTGCTTTAAGGCAAACACTACCGCAGCCAATTTCAAATCATGGGTCAAATAATTACGTTCGTGCACCTTTAATTGCCTTGAAGCATAAGCAATTACGTTCTTCTCTTGCATTAGCACTGCACCCAAACCCGAATAGGATGCATCACAATAGACAATGAAATTCTTACCTTCCACTGGCAAGGTAAGGATTGGTTCGGTAGTCAACAAAGTCTTGAGTTTCTGAAAGCTTTCTTCACATTCATCCGACCATACAAAAGGAACATTCTGCTTAGTCAAGTTCGTCAATTGGGAAGCAATGGAAGAGAATCCCTTGACAAATCGGCGGTAATAGCTAGCTAAACAAACAAAACTCCTTATTTCTGACACATTAGTAGGTCTTATCCAATTCTTCACTATCTCAATCTTAGAAGGATCCACCATCACGCCCTCCTTAGACACCACGTGCCCCAAGAAGGACACTGAATCTAGCCAAAACTCACACTTGGAGAATTTGGCATAGAGCTTCTTCTCCCTTAACATTTCTAGTACCATCCTCAAATGCTCCTCATGTTCTTTCTTGCTCTTTGAGTATATCAGTATATCATTAATAAATATGATCACAAAGATATCCAAATATGGCTTAAAAATTCCGTTCATCAAGCTCATGAAAGCAGAAGGGGCATTCGTAAGACCAAAAGACATCACTACAAATTCGTAATGCCCATACCTGGTCCGAAAAGCAGTCTTTGGCACATCCGTTGCTCGTATTTTCAATTGATGATAACCGGATTTCAAGTCAATCTTAGAGAAGACACAAGCACCTTGTAACTGATCGAACAAGTCATCAATGCGAGGAATGGGATACTTGTTCTTAATAGTTACCTTGTTCAACTGTCTGTAGTCTATGCACATCCGAAAACTCCCATCCTTTTTCTTCACAAATAACACTGGAGCACCCCAAGGAGATGCACTTGGTCTAATGAAGACCTTGCTCAACAACTCTTGAAGTTGGCCTTTAACTCTCTCAACTCCGCAAGAGCCATTCTATAAGGGGGTATAGAAATGGGGCGAGTACCCGGTTCAAGATCAATGCAGAAGTCAATATCTCTATCAGGTGGCATACCCGGAAGGTCTGCGGGAAACACATCAAAAAACGCACGAACTATCGAAACCGACTCAATTGGAGGTACTTGGGTAGTATCATCCCTGAGATGTGCCAAGAACGCTAAACAACCCTTACCAACCATTTTCTTAGCACAAAGAAAGGAGATGATACGAACCGCATTGGAAGTGTAGTCACCCTCCCACACTAACGGATCTGTCCCAGGCTTGGCTAACGTCACAGTTTTAGCATTACAATCCAAGATTGCAAAATTTGGGGAAAGCCAAGTCATACCCAGAATTACATCAAAGTCGACCATATCTAAGATAACCAAGTCTACATAAGTATTGCTCTCCATAAAAGTCACAGGACAAGACCTATACACCTTCTCAACTATCATAGACTCACCCACCGGAGTAGAAACACGAATAGGCATATCAAGCAATTCACAATTTAATTTAAGACCAGTAGAAAATGAGGAAGATACATATGAAAATGTGGATCCACGGTCAAATAATACAAAAGCCATGCAATCAAAAACCAAAAGATTACCGATGATGACAGCATATGATGTCTCCGCTTCTGACCTCCCAAGGAAAGCGTAACAATGGGCCCTATCACCTTTCTGCCCGTTGCCTCTACCGGGATGAGCTGCAGTAGTTCCCATTTGTCCGTCACCCCGACCGTTTTGGTGACCACCTCTACCTCTAACATTTGGAGGTCTGTAACTCTGTTTTGGACAATACCTCTTAATGTGTCCAGTCTACCCACATCCATAACACTCTCTGGATTCAAGCATAGGTCTCTCAGAGAAGTGTTGACCGGTTTGAGGTGGACCCCCAACTACAGTCTGTAGTGAAGACTGAATTGGTCAGACTGAGTAACCTCCTGAACCCTGTCCTATAGAGTAAGAACCATTAATCTCACCTCCCTTTCGAAACCTTTTTGATGTAGTTGCCATGGTGAAGTCATCTGGCTTCACTCCCTCTACCTCTATCACGAAGTCTACCACTTCTTGAAAATATTTCGCTGTAGCCGCTACCTGTAAGGCTGAAATCCGCAACTCTGATCTCAACCCCTTCACAAAACGGCGAATCCGCTCTTGTGGACTGAAACATAGTTGGGTGGCATACCTGGAGACTGCACGAAACATAGCCTCATAGGCAGAAACCGACATCCTACCTTGCTCTAGGCTCAAGAACTCATCTCTTTTCCTATCCCTCAAAGTCCGGGGGATATAATTCTCCATAAACAAGCTAGAGAATGATGCCCAAGTCATAGGTGGTGCCTCTGTTGGTTGACACTCAACATGTGACCGCCACCACATTTTGGCGTTCCTTTGAAACTGATAAGTTACAAACTCAACACCAAACCGTTCTACTATGCCCATCTTGTGTAGTAGCTCATGACAGTCAACCAGAAAATCGTAGGCATCCTCAGATTCAGTACCCTTGAAGACTGGAGGTTTCAATTTCAAGAACTTACTGAAAAGTTCATGCTGATCATTTGTCATTATCGGCCCTGTAGTCAGACGAGGAAACGTGCCTATTTCTAATGGAACATCCATGCGCGGAGCCGCAGCAGTTGCCTGTTGTACTTCCGGACCCTGAGGTGCTGGTGCAGAAAACACTGGAGGTGTTTGACCTTGATCAGATAACCCACTAAGATAAGCAAGAACCTGATTTATCATCTCTGGGGTAGGTTGGGGTGGTAGTTCCTCATTCTGCACTTGCTCAGTTTCCCCTTCCTCACCCTCTCTTACTACTTCTTCAGTCGGTGGAGGAGTCACCGCCCTAGTATCTGATGGGCTAGGTGCTCGTCCTCTTCCTCTAAAGGACGTCCTCCCACGACCTCTTGCCGCTACTCTTCCTAGAGCTACAGCCCCAGTGGCTGGCTCAGACGCTTCTTGTCTTGCCGATGTTGGTGTTGGCGCAGTCGTTGCTCTAGTTCTAACCATCTGCGAAATAGAGTGAAGATGGTCAGATACCAATTTGTATCACCTAGATACCAATTGGATCCAAGTAAAAGCATGAAAGAAAGAAAGAATGGAATTTTCCTAAAGTCTTATAGCCTCTCAAAGAAAAGTAAAGGCGTCCCCCTACCGTTCCTTAAGACTCTACTAGACTCGTTCTTGTGTGATGAGACCAACGAACCTAATGCTCTGATACCAAGTTTGTCACGACCTAAATCGGGTCGTGACACTGGCACCCACACTTACCCTCCTATGTGAGCGAACCAACCAATCTAAACCTTAACATTTCAATATAATATCAACAGAAGTAATGCGGAAGACTTAAACTCATTAATAAAAACCAATTCAATAAATTCTAAAAACTCAACAACTATTATAATCCCCAAAATCTGGAAGTCATCATCACAAGAACATCTACTTCAAATTACTAAATCTAAGAATATCTAAGAAGCTAAAATACATAAACAGCTAGTCCATGCCGGAATTTCAAGGCATCAAGACACGAAGAAGGAGATCCAAGTCCAAGTTAGAAGCTTTAGCTCACCCTGAAATCCGGTGTAATGAAGACTGGCTAGAGTTGCGGTTGAGTTGAAGATGACGGTACGTTCGCTGCACTCCACAATTAACAAAGAAAACAAATACAAGTAGGGGTCAGTACAAACACAAGTACTGAGTAGGTATCATCGGTCAACTCAAAATAGAAAACAATATATATCAGATAACATCATAAAATCAACTAATATCCTTAGCATGCAGCATTTACAATTACCATAACCCTTGGTTACAACACCAAGCACATCAATGAGGACTCACGCCTCCCCATCATACTCATTTGGGAATTAGGTTCATTAAATTGAGTAAATTAACATCTTTCAAGATTCATTATCTTTATTCCTCTCGTGTCGGTACGTGACACTCCGCTTCGCATATACTATCCTGGTGTCGGAACGTGACACTCCGATCCTCATTCTATCCTGGTGTCGGAACGTGACACCCGATCCATATTCTATCCTGGTACCGGAACGTGGCACCCGATCCATATACTATCCTGGTGTCGGAACGTGACACCCTATCCATATACTATCCTAGTGTCGGAACGTGGAACCCGATCCATATACTGTCCTGGTGTCGGAACGTGACACTCCGATCCTCATATACTATCCTGGTACCGGAACGTTGCACCCGATCCCCTAATCTCACTACTTTCGTTCATCAAGCCTTCTTTTATACTAAAGCATCATCATTAACAAAGTAGATTAGGGTTTCTTTTTCAAGATTTAGGATTCAATAGCTTCATCATGCTTATTTTATCACAATTATATAATCACAACATGCAAACACACAATTAAGCATATAGAAGGGTTTACAACACTACCCAATACATATCATTCGCTATTAAGAGTTTACTACGAATAGTATAAAAACCATAACCTACCTCCACCGAAGATTAGTGATCAAGCAAGCAAATTCCCCAAAGCTTTGTGCTTTCCTCTTCTCGTTCGATCCTCTCTCTCTCTTTGCTGCTCCGTCACAGAGTTCAGAGACTCAATTTCTCTGAAGAGTCTGTGACGGTCCGTCACACCTGTGATGGTCCGTCCTGCCATTCCGTTACGAAGTTCAGAATGTCGATTTTAGTGCCCATTTTTCAGAATTCTAAGCATTTTGGAACGAGACCCCCTCGACGGTACGTCGTGCCCATGACGGTCCGTCGTGGGGTCCGTTGTTTCTGCCAGTTTTTCCAGAATCAAAGTCTGCTGCTCAAAATGACTAAACAGGTTGTTACATCAACGAATGAAACAGACCTGTTTAGTCGTTTTGAGCAGCGGACTTCGATTCTGGAAAAACTGGCAAAGACAACGGGCCCCACGACGGACCGTCGTAGGCACGATGGACCGTCGAGGGTATCTCGTTCCAAAATACATAGAATTCTGAAAATTGGGCACTGAAATCGACTCTCTGAACTTCGTAACAGAATGGCAGGACGGACCGTCACAGGTGTGACGGACCGTCACAGACTCTTCAGAGAAATTGAGTCTCTGAAGTCTGTGACGGAGCAGCAGGACGGACCGTCACAGGCGCGACGGGCTGTCACAGGCTGCGTAGTCCCAGGCTGGGTCGGATTTCTGTAATTATTTTAAGGGGCGTTTTTGACTATTCATGCTTTAACTATAAAGTAGGTGGGTTAATGTTAATAAGTCTAATTACTTGGGGGTTAAAAGAGGTAACCTTAAGTTAATTAGGGGGCTATTATTGCCACCTTTTATACTTAATTATATGCTAATTAGGGTAAAAGAAAGAGAGTTTAAATAAGAAAAAGAAAAGAACAGAAAGAGAGGGAGAAACGAACGAGAAAGAGGAGGAACGAGAAGAAGAACAAATCTTTGAGAATTTGCTTGCTTGATCACTAATATTCGGTGGAGGTAGGTTATGGTTTTTATGCTTTTATAGTAAACTCTTAATAGAGAATGATATGTATTGGGTAGTATTGTAAACCCTTCTGTGTGCTTAATTGTATGCATGCATGAATGTGATTATATGATTGTGATGAAATAAGCATGATGAAGCTATTGAATCCCAAATCTTGATAAAAACCCAATCTCTTGTTAATGATGATGCCTTGGTATAAAAGAAGGCTTGATGAACTAAGGTAATGAGATTGATGATGCCTTTGTATAAAAGAAGGCTTGATGAACTAAAGTAATGAGATTGAGATGCCTTGGTATAAGAGAAGGCTTGATGAATTGATAGAATGAGATTAGGGGATCGGGTGTCACGAACCGACACGTAGATTTAGGGAATCGGGTGTCACGAACCGACACGTAGAATTAGGGGATCGGGTGTCACGAACCGACACGTAGATTTAGGGGATCGGGTGTCATGAACCGACACGTATATTTAGGGGATCGGGTGTCACGAACCGACACGTAGATTTAGGGGATCGGGTGTCACGAACCGACACGTAGATTTAGGGGATCGGGTGTCACGAACCGACACGTAGAATTAGGGAATCGGAGTGTCACGTTCCGACACATAGTAGTAGGGGATCGGAGTGTCACGTACCGACACAAGAGGAATAAAGATAATGAATCTTGAAAGATGTTAATATACTCAATCTAATGAATCTAATTCCCAAATGAGTATGGTATTGAGGCTTGAGTCCTCATGTGTGAACTTGACGATAATTGTTAATGATATAGTACTTGTTGTTGCTACATGTTGAGTATTATAGTTGATTTTATGATATTACTTGGTATATACTGTTTTCTATTTTGAGTTGGCCGATGATATCTACTCAGTACCAGTGTAATGTTTTCTTCTTGTTATTTGTGGAGTGCAGCAAACGTGCCATCGTCTTCAACTCAACCGCAATTCTAGCCAGTCTTCGTCACATCGGATATTCAGGGTGAGCTAACGCTTCTAGCTTGGACTGGACTTTCTTCCTCCTGTCTTGATGCCTTGAACTACCGGCATGGACTAGGTTTTACTTATTTTAGCTTCTTAGAATACTCTTAGTTTAGTAAATTGATCATAGATGTTCTTGTGGTGATGACTTCCAGATTTTGGGGGATAATAGATGTTGGATATTAGAAGTTATTGAATTGGTTTTTATTAATGAGTTAAGTCTTCCGCATTATTTTCTGTTATTATTGGTAAACGATTGGGGTTAGATTGGTAGGTTCTCTCACATAGGAGGGTAAGTGTGGGTGTCAGTCGCGGCCCGATTTGGGTCGTGACAGTTGAGAGTTAGGAGCACATTAAATATTAGATTACGAATGCGTTACAATATAAAAATAAATGTTTTCTCAATTGATATCAATACTTGAATTTCAAAATTCAAATACTTTATTACCTTATATAAATTAAATTTTTTGATTATTATCTATATAATAGAGATTAAAAAAATACTAAAAATAATTGTGAATTATTTTCATTTAAATTTTGTTGAAAGGTAAATAAGTTACAAAAAATTAAATTTTATAAATATAAAATTGATCTAAAGTTTGTACTCACTTCCTTTTGATTTATATAATTTTAATTTAACTTAACATGAAGATTTTTTAAAAGAAAAAATACTTTTAAAATTCGTGGTCTAAAACAAATCATAGATGTTCATATGACAATAAATCATCTTACTAAGAATAAATGAATATTTTAAAGTCAAAATGTTAAATAAATATTTTGTCAATTGACATCAATACTTGTATTTAAAAATTCAAATACTTTATTACCTTATATAAATTAAAATTTTGATTATTATTGATAGAATAGAGATAAAAAAATACTATAAAAATAATTGTGAATTATTTTCATTTAAATTTTGTTGAAAGGCAAATAAGTTACAAAAACTTAAATTTTATAAATATAAAATTGATATAAAGTTTGTACTCACTCCCTTTCGATTTATATAATTTTAATTTAACTTAACATGAAGATTTTTTAACAGAAAAAATACTTTTAAAACTCTTGGTCTAAAACAAGACATAGATGTTCATATGACTATAAATCATCTTACTAAGAACAAAATGAATATTTTAAAGTCAAAATGTTATTTAAATATATTATACATCATTCTTTTGAAATTGACTACAAAGAGAAATATGTCAAAAAAGTTATTTTACAATAAAATTTTCATAGTGTAAAGATTTAATTACATTATATCCCTACTTTTTTCAAATTACAAAATTTTCTTAGAATTAAATAATTTCAGATAAATCAGCACACATGCGGATACATCGATCGTGATACATTGTTATTGAGGAAACTTGCAGATACATAGGTCACGGATGAATTCGAAAGGGGAGGGGTGTATTCGATTGAGAATATGAATGTATCCGAGAGGAGAGAGATGTATCCAAGAGAGTATAGGAATGTATTCAAGATGAGTCAAAGATGTATTCAAGAGATGATAAGAATGTATCCGAGAGGAGATACTGATGTGTCTGACAGAGAATAGGAATATATCCGAAAGGAGTATTTAAAACTTTTTTGAATAGTAAAAAACATTTAAATTATAATAAAATAAGATATTAATTTGGATAATATTTAAAACATAAAATTTAAAAAAATTATTAATTATATTGAGCTCGTGAACGGGCCTTCAATTATCTAGTTATTACTATATACAAGAGTCATCACATGGATGACCAAGGCTATTTTTATAATTTTCCACTAATCCAAGGTCAGAAACGTGATAGTTGGAAAGACCAAGGTTAAAATGGTAGTTTTTACAGATAAATGATCTCTCTCCAAACATCTAGAATCATCCAATGCAAGATATTTAACCCACTAAAAATCATAAATCTTCATTCTTTGGTTCTCTTCATCTCCACAAAAGTGATTATCCTACAAAACTATGACAAGGAACATATGGACTCTTCATAATTTCAAGTATATTTTGTTCAAACTTTTGCTACAAAATTTTTTCGGCTGTTTTTTATAGACTTGAATTTTACGACTCAATTTTGTCCTTGATGTCTTTGTTATTCTATCTCATTCTCTTTCCTAATTTTATTGCTGAAACTCATGGGTGTTGTGAAGGTTTATATAATAAGAAAATAACAATTTAGTGACGGTTCGAGTTAATTTTTGTGAAATTGAGCTGATTTATTTTATCAATAGGTATGCATGTAATGTACTGATTTGTTAAATGTTATTTCAATTGTTGTTTGGATCTAGTTACTCTTTACTCTAGCTGTCCTTCTCTCTATGTCACTCCTTGTCTGTATTAATTTCTATGATATTGAGACACACTTTTTAGGTCTATAGTGATTAAAGCCCTTTAAATTTGGAATTGAGTTTGTTTGTTTTACTCCAATTTCCTTCAACCCTCAAACAGATATAACATTTTTATTAACAGAATTCAGAATATAAAGATTTAAGCACACATAATTAAAAATAAGGAATTTCAACTCTACTACGTAAACTACGATATAATTTTGGTCAGTGTAAGATTTTTACTATGAAACTCCCTCGGTACATCGGCAAATGTAATTGACTTGGTTTTGGAATGTAAGTTTGGGACCACAATAACTTATCAGAACTCTGTTACATATAAATTTGCATATATGTGGAATAAGAAAACAGTTGACAATGGCTTTTGATGATCCATTAATTAAGAAAAAAAGAACAATTTCACGCAATATTTACATTTATATTATATTATATAATAGAAATATGTACACACCATTTAAATGTAGTAGGAGCTTTCTAACGGTAGAAAATACATTTTTTTTGTTAAATAAATCCACTTCACAAATATAAATATTGAAAAAAAATCCCAACAATGTTAGTATATTGAGGATAAAATTACATTGAAAACTCAAATAAAGAGGTTGGAAAATACTCTATGCTGGTTACTCTTCAAGTTTAGTAGTACGTCACTCATATTGGTATCTTGAAAAGTTCAAAATATAAGTTTTAATTCTTTTCAGTCACCAGCAATCAAAATTGTACACAAATTATACGCCGTCGTGCATCTTGAACGTGATCAATAAAGCTAATTAAATGTACATTTAGAAAGCTAAATCTACTGATTTAAACCTTGCACATGATTAATTATACCTCTCAATTGTTAGATAATGAGTTTGTTTCTGATAGGCCTTCGACTTAAAGAAAGCAAAATTACAACATTAATTTCACAATAAAACATAACTCAAAAAATTATGTGATCCCACAAATATGATTTTTTATGTTCTCCTTTATAATAAGAAAGTTTTTATGATTAGTTCTCTCCATTATCTTTCTCTATTAACTACAAAATATAAGAATGTTAAGATGAATTTTAAATATATCGTAAATAGTTATGAAGTTTATGATACTTTTTATGGTCATACACTAAATTAGGCATAATAACTTTGACAACCTTGTAATTACCTCATCTCCTTGTTTTATATAAACAACTTTGGAATGAACATCAACTCATTCATCCCTTTGAAATCATCTGAAGTAAGAACTAGCGTCTTCATTCTATGACTTATCTGGTATTCAGATGATTGATCACATGCTTTTGGCATGTTATACCTAAGAGATTCCAGTATTCTCCTATAATTTTGGAAGTTTTGGTGTCACCATAACTCATTTGCTGCTTATTATCTATAAACTCTTTAGTCTAGATAAAAGCAATAATAATGTACTTTTATTCCTGGTATCTTCTTTTTATTATACTTTTGTCTCATTATCATTGTTTAGGGGTTCATTATATTTGTCATATTTAGATATTAATGTCGATGATGACATTAAACTATATGTTTGAGGGACATTTGTTGAAGCCATTGATATTACGAACATAATCATTATGGGGTGATTATGGTAATCATTATTTTGTGTCACTGTTAAAATTTGGTTATTTAAATATAAAGGATATCTAGGAGTAACTATTTGCATGTACATACTGCATATTGATCGTTGTATATTTTTTTCGGAAGTCAATCTTAATGTTTTTATTTGATTTTTTCTACAATTCTTTTTTGGTTCATGTTATTTATGAAGGAATGAAGTCTGCTACTGCGTGAATCGTGATTTTCCCTATGTTATGAGCAATCATAAAAGTCTTGAACTATTAAAGATAGAATTTTATAAGAAATAGATTCTTGAGGGATAAATATGACTTTCGAAGTAGAAAATATCATCATATCTTCGCTTATGAATCTTCTTTTTTCCCCTTCTAATATAATGGACTACTCAAACAAACACAATTTGTTTTAGGGAAAATTATACTTACTCTTGTCCTTGATATCTTTAAGAAAATTGATCCATTGAGACAAACAAGTTGAGTGGAGAAGTATTGAGAAGAATTTTCAGTGTTTGTGATAGTATTAATACATCCAATGTTTTTCTTTTGTCCTTGTAGAATTGCACATTTTCTATTTTAGATAATGAGTAACATCCTTTGAATTGTTCTGCTATTTACTAGAAAGAGTTTGACGTGTTAATTTTCACTAAATGGGGGATGGGGTATAAATAGCTAATCCATGATTATCACTGACCAAGAACATCATCTTCTTTTCAATATTTGAGAAATATGTATCTATGATTACATAATTTCTCTCCTAAAAATAACTTTGGGGCAGTTGAGGAATACATATTTTTAAGAATTTAATGTGAGA